>JAGVVM010011101.1:0-13618 GCA_019149425.1 Psidium friedrichsthalianum
GGTTTTCATGTTTGCTGATCTCGAGTCCATGTATATGTTTCATCTCTATGTGATGTTTCTCTGATGCCCATTCGGAAGTTCAGATCGAATTTCTTGAGGTATTGTGTTTGTAAATGAATAGATGTTACCAACTCTAGTCTGCCTGTTACCTCTCTTATATTTAGAGCTTTTGTAAATATATGAGATTTGTGTCAGGCTAGATTGTCCTGCACTTAGGAGTTAAAATGAGTTTCTTGGGTTTGTTCTGGGCTATTATGAGATTCCTTTTGTGATGCTATTGCCCCTCTGCATGTTTTGGCTCCGTATCGTGTGCTCATGTCTCAATTGGATCAATCAGATACATTGTGTTAGCATTTGCCATGGCCGGTTTCGTTCGCTAGATACATCATTCGGTGCTTTTGATTTCATATCACAGAGTTCTTTGGGTGTTGAAGAAAGCCGAAGCAATTTGAGCCGAGGTAATATGGTATTTCACATTTTTTGCTATTCTAATTCAAAATGGAAAAAATCGAATGTTCTTGTACTTCTGCTGAAAGTGACCATTTTAGCTTTAAGAACTGAGAATGTAGGAGACAAAAATGAAGCTGTCTACCTCTCTTCTCAACTTCATTTATTATCATTAAAACTTGTGCACGAAGTCTCTATTTTTTGGTCAAGAACATTGTCGTTCTGTCATTTTCAGTAGCAAGCATCATAGGGGAGAATTGGGAAAAACTCAGGAGAGAGAGAGAGAGGAGGAGAGGAGAGAAATACAGATTCTTCACTTAGGTTGCATCAAGGACGTGCTACCTTTTTTGACAAAAAAGATAAGAAAAGAGGGAGAATTGGGAAAGTGTCAGAAAAGCTTATTAGTTGACTTCATGAGAAACTCAATCAATACCTGTTTCCATGAACCTGCATTCACCAAAATAATAAACTACTTGCTCCGTTTATTTCATGAAAAATATAATTTTAGTGTTTTCTAGAAAGTAATTTTTCAGAAAAATGAGTATATTTCCGTTGGTTGGTTCAAACCTGAAAACAATCTAGAAAATATTTTTCGCCATTTGGTAAGGACAATCAATTTTCACCGCGCAAGCCTTTTAATATTTTTTTTAAAAATCACTTTTTAATTATTTTATTTATCTTTTATCTTTTTTATTTTTTATTTTCATTTTTTTCTTCCTTCTTTCTTCTTTGGCTAGCAACTGGCCACGGCGATGGTCGGCAACCAACCACCGAGCCTGGCCACCAGTCGAGGTTTCCAGATTCCGGTTATTCATGAGAAAGCATCAAGTTCTTCCTTCAATTATTTGCAAATGGGGTAGTACTTCTGCAAGGTGTTTGTGCTTGTTCTATTCAACACCAATGCCGAATTTGTGGTTAATGTCATCAATATCTTCTTCATCTTCATCACCGTCCGCTCTTGGCCTCGCTCGAGGCCGGTGGGGGCAAGCCTTGAGCGAGCCATCGGCGATGCTGGAACACTCAAGCTCGCTAGCGGAAATCAAACCAGATCTAGCCGTAAGGCTCGAGCTTCCCATCGAAAATCAAACCAAATTTTGCCAGTGAGGCAAGGCCTAACCTTGCCTTCCCGATGTCAAACTCGACCTCGCCTCACCTCACCTCGCTGGATCTGGCCAAGCTCCTCCTCCTCCGCTGCCACAACCACTCTTGAGATAATCAACGCCACACCGCCACAATCCGCCTCTCCTCTGTCCAAAGTCACCCTTTCCAGGTGTCACGCCCTGAACCCGGCGGACGCGCAACATCCCACCACCACCTCAAAATGACCAATGCGAATGGCGACCAAGACTCGTCGCAGCCAAACAACGGCTATAAGATTTGCACTAACGATCATCACCTAGACATGCAAAGAAGATAGAGTCAGGGGTAGAGAGAAAATAAACATATATAACAACCATCACTAGATAAACACATCGTTAGATACAACCCTCAAAAGAGACTAAATCAAGTCAGTCTACACTCAAAACAAACATAGGACTATGGATCTACTCATCCTTGGCCTCGCTCTACTCAGACGACATAAGCTCCTCAGGGTTAGACTCCTCGAGTGACGGAGGATCGCTATCCATTGGATCCTCGTCATTTGCGCCATCGATCTCCATCAGCCAGTCCTCCTCTAGCAGCTATTGGTTAGGCTCGGGGTTCACCACCTCACCTCCAAAAGTCAATGGGGTCATCGGACCCCACTGATCCAATCCATCGAGTGGCAAATCAAAACCTTGTAGCAGCCCTTAAATACCAATTATGTCCTATGCGTCCAAGCCTTGTAACGATGAGGTATCAAAAACTCACATCCCTCGTCAATCCATACAGTACTAACGATCTGCATATAAACTATATCGTCCACAGGTAGATATGTGGTGATCTCATACTCTATCTCTGTAGGGATCCCATAGCGGATCGAGGGAATACTCATGACTGAGGCCGAGGGTCTGAAAATGGTTTAACAACAGCAGTGAGAATAAACTCAGTAGGTTCACCCCTAAACCTAGTTCAGGATGAGACACACACTCGAAACGACCCTAAACATGCAGTTCTACGCGTTCTCATCCACATACATGATAAAATCAAGTAAACAGGTGAGCGACTCACAGCTCGTGCCAACAATATAGATGCACAAACAGGCAGGTGAGCGACTCACAACTCCGTAAAATGCAGACATAACATTGCATATGCGATACCACAGGCAAGCGAGTGGGCGACTCACAGCTCTGGCCTAATGCAAATGCAATCAATCAAGAGGTGAGTGACTCACAGTTCATCGAGTAACTCACAGCTCGGGCCAAATGCCAATACAACAGATAGATAGGTGAGTGACTCACAGCTCATCAAGCGACTCACAGCTCGTCGGGACCAATTATCGCGCCATGGTCCGTGCCTCAACCCGCGTCATATAGGTGCATCAAGTTGGGACCCTTATCGCTCCAGCTATCTCATGCCGAGCGTGTCCAGGCGCACTAGCCTTATCTCACTATTTTCCCTACACATGGGACTCGCCCTCCAACAACTTATCTCTCTAATTCCCCGTGTCACATAGGCGCATCAAGACAATTCTCCACAGTCAACATGCCAGCATGCAATGCACCATGCACAAATAATCAAATGGCATGATCTAGTTCCACTTCTCATAACTACAGATGAACGGGCATTTAATCAAGCAATTCCGACATTCTTTCACATGCATACTCTTTCATTCAATCATGCATTCGTGGCATACAAAAATGTCAAAGAATATCAAACAAGTACATTCTCAGTACGGAATCATTTAGGCATAAAACATTTGCACTAAATTTGCATTATTGACCCAAAACTCATGTCGATCACTCTCGAACATGCATGGACAGCCTATGAACAGTAAAATTCCCACATGAACAGTAACTTTGGGATTGTGAATAGTGCTCTTGTGCATCGTACAACGCTTAGCCTCGCATAGTCAAGCCTAGAACTCGCACTACGTCAACTCTACCTCAAAGTATTGTATTCGACACTCGAGGACAGCCCTACGACTCTCGTGAATAGTGAATAACCGGTGATGAACAATAATCACAACACCCCAAATAGTAACCATAATTAACAGAGCCTTGATCCCCAACAAAAATCTGATTTAACCATGCCTAAAACTCGTCCTAGAATCTAGCCATGACATGTACATCAACCTACTCAAATTTTAGGAGCTACATTTACCTAGACAAAGCTCGAACGATGACAAAGAATCGAGACGACGGCAACGGACCGGCGAGGGATCGGCAGAGCTTAAATCAAAGCAAAACCCACTAGATCTCCACGACCAGCCTCCGTCCAACTTCAACCCATGAAAATATAACAACTTCCTAATTGATCTACCTTCAGATACTCAAATCCAAGATCTTACGGTCGCACAGGAAAAAACTGAGCTCGATTTGCCCTCTAGATGAGCTCAAACGGACCAATTCTTCCGGGCACGCACAAAAAAGGGGGAAAACAGAGAGAGAGAGAGAGAGAGAGAGAGAGAGAGAGAGAGAGAGAGATGTGAGAGAGTGAGAGGAGGGGGAAGGGACGGCCGAATGAGATGGGCGAGAGAGAATGGAAAGGTCTCTTGAACTTCATGTGCAAGAAAACGAAGAGCCACTATTCATGAATAACTAAAGTTAATGGGAGTTAATGATGGTGATTGAGTGACATTGATGGATTGACTAGGTTGATGAATTTTCATGATGGTTTGATGACACAACATGAGAGATTTGATGGCGACGCGATCGATGGGATAACGATGAGACATTTCTCGAAATTCATGCAAAATACACTGATCGGGCTTGGGCGCGAACGAACTCAGATGAAACTTTGCTCTAGACTGACATGCTCTCAAGACCACAAATGCTACAACCGACAATCTAGAGAGTCTATCGCAAATCAGGAGCGAATCGGTCAATTTCAACCTACCGACTTAATTTCTTAAACTCCAGAACGAATCGGCCAAAAGCTAACCCAATCGTAGCGACGTCCAAATCATAACTACAATATTCGTGAGAATTCGATTGTCCAAGTTAGGAATTCGTTTCGCGGCCAAATCCAATCAATAACAACTTTAGTAAATACTCAAACTAACGGGCGGCTTTTAAAGATTACGCGTATCAACCTACAGTTAGATCTACGTACTTGAATTCCTAGGCTATCTTTCCCTTCTGGTTACTCATTTCTGAGTGATTAGGTCTGAGCAAGATTTAGCTAGAGCGTATCATTGAAATAAATCTGTTCAATATTATAAATCTCAAAAATGGATCGAATTTAAGAATGCCACAATTCTTCCCTCCTTATAAAAATTTCGTCCCCGAAATTTTCAATAACACTACTGATCGAACAAAAAGGAAGACTTGCATCTCATCTCCTCTTCGCTTTCCCATGTGGCTCCTTCAGTCCCATGGTGCTCCTAGATTACTTTAACCAGCGGCACCGTCTTATTCCTCAGGACTTGCTCCCTTCGATCCTCTATCCTCACTGGTATTTCCACGTACGAAACTCGATTGTCCACTTCAATGACTTCATGATCGAGTATATGGCTCAGGTCCGACTCGTACTTTCTCAGCATCGAAACATGGAACACATTGTGAACCTGGGAAAGATTCGACGACAAAGCGAAGCAGTAGGCTAGTGTTCCAATCTTCTCTAGGATCTCGAATGGGCTTACGAATCTCGAGCTTAACTTTCCCTTTTTCCCAAAGCGAGATAGTCCTCTCATCGGTGACACCTTTAGGAACATATGATCTCCCACTTGAAACTCCAAAGGCCTACGTCGCCTATTAGCATAATTCTTCTAGCGGCTCTGAGCTGCTTTTAGTCTATCCCTGATCACCTTAACTGCCTCCACTGACTGCTGAACTAACTCTGGGCCTATTATACTCCTCTCACCAACATCATCCCAGCAGATTAGAGTTCTACACACCTTTCGATATAAAGCCTCAAATGGAGCCATTCTGATGCTATGTTGATAGATATTATTGTAGACGAACTCCACCAGATGTAGCTGTTCTTCCCATCCACCTTTAAAATCAATCACACACGCCCTCAGCATATCTTCCAATGTCTAAATCGTCCTTTCGGATTGTCCATCGGTCTGCGGGTGGTATGCTATACTGTACCTCAACTCCGTTCCTAACGCAGCCTGCAAGCTTTTCTAAAATGTCGCAGTAAAGCGAGGGTCGTAGTCCGACGTGACTATCACTAGCACTCCATGCAAACGAACAATTTGACAGACATATAATTTAGCCAGCTTTTCCAAAGCAAAGTCCTTTCATACTGCTATGAAGTGAGCAGACTTGGTCAACCTATCCACCACCACCCATATCGAATCATTTCCTCTCTAACTCCTTAGTAGTCCTATCACAAAGTCCATGGTGACATGCTCCTATTTCCATTCTGGGATCTCAAGCGGCTGCAATAATCCTCCTGGCTTGCAATGCTGCGCCTTCACCTGTTGACATGTCAAGCACTTAGCCACATACTTGGATACATACATTTCATTTCGTTCCACCAATAGTGTTGACGTAGGTTCTGATACACCTCGGTACTTCCAGGGTAGATACTGTAGTTACCGCGATGAGCTTCAAATAAGATTTCCTCCTTCAACTCTGCATCGTTAAGCACACACAATGGTCCCCTGAATTTCAATATCCCATCCTCAATCACTTCAAACTCGGGATTACTCTTCGCCACATCCATAGACAAAATTTTCTGAATATAAGGGTCCGTAGATTGAAATTCCTTAATCCTCAAGTGAATCTTCGGCTCGACTCTCAACATAGCTATTAGACTCGAGAGGTGTCCTACCTCAATCTTGAATTTCGAGTCTCTTATTCCTTCGAGTAATGTCCACTCTTTAACCATCAAGTGCGCGATGCTCGACTTCCGACTAAAAGCATCTGCTGCCTTGTTCGCCTTTCCGGGGTGGTATAGGATATCACAGTCGTAGTCCTTAAGCAATTCTATCCAACGACGCTGTCTCATGTTTAACTCCTTTTGAGAGAACAGATACTAGGCTCTGGTGATCCGTGTAAATCTGAAACTCCTCTCCAACCAGGTAATGTCTCTAGATCTTAAGTGCGAACACTATTACTGCCAACTCTAAATCTTGTGTCGGGTAATTCATCTTATGTGGTCTCAACTATCAAGATGTATACCCCACAACTTGTCCATGTTGCATCAAGACACACCCAAGTCCTCTCAACAACGCATCACTATAGATCTTGAATCCTTCAGGTCCTGATGGGATTGTCAACACAGGCACAGTTGTTAGCCTATCCTTAAGCTCCTGGAAACTCTCTTTGCACTTATCTGACCATTCAAACATTACCTCCTTCTTTAGTAGGCATGTCATAGGAGCAGCTATTGCGAAGAACCTTTCCACGAAGCGCCTATAATATCCAGCCAATCCTAGAAAACTTTGCACTTATGTTATCATCGTTGATCTTGACCATTTTTCTATTGCTTCGATCTTTGACGGATCTACAGAATATCCCTTCACTAGAAATGATATGTCCAAAGAACGACACTCGGTTAAGCGAAACTCACTGAATTTGACATACAGCTAGTGCTCTCTTAAGATTCGTAAAATGATTGCCAAGTGTTGCTCATGGTCCTCAAAGCTTTTGAGTACACCAGGATGTCATCGATGAACACTATCACGAGCTGATCCAGAAACTCCTTAAACACTCGGTTCATCATGTCCATGAAAGCGGTTAGGGCATTTGTCAATCCAAATGGCATAATTATAAACTCGTAGTGCCCATATCTCGTCCTAAATGCCGTCTTCGATATATCCTCCTTCTTGATTCTCAACTGATGATAGCCTATCCTTAGGTCTATCTTAGAAAACACCGATGCTCCTTGTAGCTGATCAAATAGGCTGTCTATCTTTGGCAGAGGATACTTGTTCTTAATTGTCACCTGATTGAACTGCCTATAGTCGATACACAACCGTAGAGATCCGTCCTTCTTTCTTACTAATAACACTAGGGCTCCCATGGCGAAGCACTGGGGTGGATAAATCTTTTATCCAGCAACTCCTGCATCTACAACTTCAATTCCTTCAATTCTAACAAGGCCATTCTATAAGGCACTTTTGATATCGGCTCGTCCTAAGGGCTAACTCGATTACGAACTTCACTTCTCTTTCTAGTGGTAAACCAGGCAAATCCTGAGGGAAGACATCCGAAAAATCTCGCACCACTAGCACATCCTCTAGCCTTACTTCATGAGCTGATGAATCAACTACAGACGCCAGGAATCCTTGACCTCCTTCATCCATCAGCCTAGTCGCCTCCAACGATGAAATCCAAGGGATCGAGGTTCTTCCTTAGTTTCTTGAAAACTCAAATCTAGAGCGACCTACTGGATTAAGTTGAATCACCCTGCTACTACAATCAATCACAGCCCCATGCTTAACCAACCAATCCATTCACACTATCACATCAAAATCAAACATGGCAAGACAGCTATTTCAATCGATTCCTTCTTATCACCCAAAGCTATCTGTAGCACCCTCCCTCCAGATGCTACCGTCAGAGTCGTGACACCCAGGTGTCACTTCTATTTCTTCTTACTATGGACTACCGTTGTCATGCAACGAAAATACATATATATATATATATATATATTTTATATTACAAGAAAATCTAAATAGACACTTTGGTTTCGGCAGTCGTACGTGCGAACTGCAAAAGACGGCTTTCCATTATATTATTATTTATTTACATTGGATAGCCTGGGTAGGAACACCGAGAAACTAACACTGGGGACTAACATCGAGCCTAACCCAGTGATAACGCTACTAGACCTCCGCCCAACTATGTACATCTCCTTTGTCTCTCTTACCCGAGTCCTGGTCCCAAAATGCCGCACTGATTTCCTACATGCGAACTTTCAAAAAAAGAACTTCATTGGCTCAACCGATCCCGCCTAGTTGCTGCTGTAGTCGAACCTCCGCCTGCAACTCCTTCGTTCGGTCCATTGCCATCCCCACCTCCATTGCCTCCATCTTCATCTCCACCGAAGAACTCGTAGGGGATCGGGCCCCCTCTTTCCCCATCAACGTTAACAAAAATTGCCACAAACTTATACTGCACATTGGCCATGCCCATCGCTGCATCGACTGTTAGGGTCGATATAACTCGTGTGAAAACAATGCCTGGCACGTTGGGGAGGGCGAAATCCTGGGTTTCGATTTCAAGGGAGATGGGAAGACCGTAGCAGCAACCAGGGGGAATCGGGATTGAGCCCATCCTGTTAATCTAAAATAAAAATTACCACAGTGTTAGTAGCTAAGCGAGTAAATTCGATCGCTCTAACGCTCGTTCGATCCACCGTATTATCAAGTTCACGACAATAATCAACCAATTACCCAAATTTATCGATGCATATAATTCGACGTATTCAAACATGATGCGCATGTTATGATATGGACATGCATGTGACACGGGCCGGTTGTTCGTGTCCCCTTGATCGATGCGGAGGATCGTGGGGGATCAAACAACTTGGGTTTCGGGGTCTTCTCACACTCGTATAACCTTGCAGCGGTGCTTGCTGGTGTCGACATAGGAATGATAGTAAATGAGCGATGCAGAGGGTACTAGACAACTGGGTCCTTGGGAGTGTGTCAGGACGGTTTGTGCTAGGGGTTCTAGGATTAAACATAGTACATCCCTTAGGAGCTCTGAAGGCGGGTTTGGCCTCCCGTGTACAAACTGGTCGGGAGCTGATGCCCGCTCTCCTGATGAGGCCATGGCAGGCCGAAACCAGTTGTGGTGCCTATATTGACCTGTGCTCGCTTGATATAAAAGGATGCCCGAGCTAAGCTGGGTATGGTAAGATCCGATACGAGAAAGACATTCGCCTAAGTGTTCCATGGGGCAACGAGAAAAAGGCTGGCCTGGTGGCCAGACTGGTCCGCCAGGCGCCTCACGGGCTGACCCTCGGCCAGGGGAAAATGCCGGCCCGTGACAAATGGTATCAGAGCAGGATCCCTTCTAGTAGAAATTTATAAGGAGGGAAGAATTGTGGCATTCTTAAATTCGACCATTTTTGAGATTTATAATATTGAACAGATTTATTTCAATGATACGCTCTAGCTAAATCTTGCTCAGACCTAATCACTCAGAATGAGTAACCAGAAGGGAAAGATAGCCTAGGAATTCAAGTACGTAGATCTAACTGTAGGTTGATACGCGTAATCTTTAAAAGCCGCCCGTTAGTTTGAATATTTACTAAAGTTGTTATTGATTGGATTTGGCCGCGAAACGAATTCCTAACTTGGACAATCGAATTCTCACGAATATTGCAGTTATGATTTGGACGTCGCTACGATTGGGTTAGCTTTTGGCCGATTCGTTCTGGAGTTTAACAAATTAAGTCGGTAGGTTGAAATTGACCGGTTCGCTCCTGATTTGCGATAGACTCTCTAGATTGTCGGTTGTAGCATTTGTGGTCTTGAGAGCATGTCAGTCTAGAGCAAAGTTTCATCTGAGTTCGTTCGCGCCCAAGCCCGATCAGTGTATTTTGCATGAATTTTGAGAAATGTCTCATCGTTATCCCATCGATCGCGTCGCCATCAAATCTCTCATGTTGTGTCATCAAACCATCATGAAAATTCATCAACCTAGTCAATCCATCAATGTCACTCAATCACCATCATTAACTCCCATTAACTTAGTTATTCATGAATAGTGGCTCTTCGTTTTCTTGCACATGAAGTTCAAGAGACCTTTCCATTCTCTCTCGCCCATCTCATTCGGCCGTCCCTTCCCCCTCCTCTCACTCTCTCACATCTCTCTCTCTCTCTCTCTCTCTCTCTCTCTCTCTCTCTCTCTCTCTTGTTTTCCCCCTTTTTTGTGCGTGCCCGGAAGAATTGGTCCGTTTGAGCTCATCCAGAGGGCAAATCGAGCTCAGTTTTTTCCTGTGCGACCGTAAGATCTTGGATTTGAGTGATCTGAAGGTAGATCAATTAGGAAGTTGTTATATTTTCATGGGTTGAAGTTGGACGGAGGCTGGTCGTGGAGATCTAGTGGGTTTTGCTTTGATTTAAGCTCTGCCGATCCCTCGCCGGTCCGTTGCCGTCGTCTCGATTCTTTGTCATCGTTCGAGCTTTGTCTAGGTAAATGTAGCTCCTAAAATTTGAGTAGGTTGATGTACATGTCATGGCTAGATTCTAGGACGAGTTTTAGGCATGGTTAAATCAGATTTTTGTTGGGGATCAAGGCTCTGTTAATTATGGTTACTATTTGGGGTGTTGTGATTATTGCTCATCACCGGTTATTCACTATTCACGAGAGTCGTAGGGCTGTCCTCGAGTGTCGAATACAATACTTTGAGGTAGAGTTGACGTAGTGCGAGTTCTAGGCTTGACTATGCGAGGCTAAGCGTTGTACGATGCACAAGAGCACTATTCACAATCCCAAAGTTACTGTTTATGTGGGAATTTTACTGTTCATAGGCTGTCCATGCATGTTCGAGAGTGATCGACATGAGTTTGGGTCAATAATGCAAATTTAGTGCAAATGTTTTATGCCTAAATGATTCCGTACTGAGAATGTACTTGTTTGATATTCTTTGACATTTTGTATGCCACGAATGCATGATTGAATGACAGAGTATGCATGTGAAAGAATGTCGGAATTGCTTGATTAAATGCCCGTTCATCTGTAGTTATGAGAAGTGGAACTAGATCATGCCATTTGATTATTTGTGCATGGTGCATTGCATGCTGGCATGTTGACTGTGGAGAATTGTCTTGATGCGCCTATGTGACACGGGGAATTAGAGAGATAAGTTGTTGGAGGGCGAGTCCCATGTGTAGGGAAAATAGTGAGATAAGGCTAGTGCGCCTGGACACGCTCGGCATGAGATAGCTGGAGCGATAAGGGTCCCAACTTGATGCACCTATATGACGCGGGTTGAGGCACGGACCATGGCGCGATAATTGGTCCCGACGAGCTGTGAGTCGCTTGATGAGCTGTGAGTCACTCACCTATCTATCTGTTGTATTGGCATTTGGCCCGAGCTGTGAGTTACTCGATGAGCTGTGAGTCACTCACCTCTTGATTGATTGCATTTGCACTAGGCCAGAGCTGTGAGTCGCCCACTCGCTTGCCTGTGGTATCGCATATGCAATGTTATGTCTGCATTTTGTTGAGTTGTGAGTCGCTCACCTGCCTGTTTGTGCATCTATATTGTTGGCACGAGCTGTGAGTCGCTCACCTGTTTACTTGATTTTCATCATGTATGTGGATGAGAACGCGTAGAACTGCATGTTTAGGGTCGTTTCGAGTGTGTGTCTCATCCTGAACTAGGTTTAGGGGGAACCTACTGAGTTTATTCTCACTGCTGTTGTTAAACCATTTTCAGACCCTCGGCCTCAGTCATGAGTATTCCCTCGATCCGCTATGGGATCCCTACAGAGATAGAGTATGAGATCACCACATATCTACCTGTGGACGTATAGTATTATATGCGATCGTTAGTACTGTATGGATTGACGAGGGATGTGAGTTTTTGATACCTCATCGTTACAAGCTTGGACGCATAGGACATAATTGGTATTTAAGGGCTGCTACAGGTTTTGATTTGCCACTCGATGGATTGGATCAGTGGGGTCCGATGACCCCATTGACTTTTGGAGGTGAGGTGGTGAACCCCGAGCCTAACCAATAGCTGCTAGAGGAGGATTGGCTGATGGAGATCGATGGCGCAAATGACGAGGATCCAATGGATAGTGATCCTCCGTCACTCGAGGAGTCTAACCCTGAGGAGCTTATGTCGTCTGAGTAGAGCGAGGCCAAGGATGAGTAGATCCATAGTCCTATGTTTGTTTTGAGTGTAGACTGACTTGATTTAGTCTCTTTTGAGGGTTGTATCTAACGATGTGTTTATCTAGTGATGGTTGTTATATATGTTTATTTCTCTCTACCCCTGACTCTATCTTCTTTGCATGTCTAGGTGATGATCGTTAGTGCAAATCTTATAGCCTTTGTTTGGCTGCGACGAGTCTTGGTCGCCATTCGCATTGGTCATTTTGAGGTGGTGGTGGGATGTTGCGCGTCCGCCGGGTTCAGGGCGTGACACCTGGAAAGGGTGACTTTGGACAGAGGAGAGGCGGATTGTGGCGGTGTGGCGTTGATTATCTCAAGGTGGTTGTGGCAGCGGAGGAGGAGGAGCTTGGCCAGATCCAGCGAGGTGAGGTGAGGCGAGGTCGAGTTTGACATCGGGAAGGCAAGGTTAGGCCTTGCCTCACTGGCAAAATTTGGTTTGATTTTTCGATGGGAAGCTCGAGCCTTACGGCTAGATCTGGTTTGATTCCGCTAGCGAGCTTGAGTGTTCCAGCATCGCCGATGGCTCGCTCAAGGCTTGCCCCCACCGGCCTCGAGCGAGGCCAAGAGCGGACGGTGATGAAGATGAAGAAGATATTGATGACATTAACCACAAATTCGGCATTGGTGTTGAATAGAACAAGCACAAACACCTTGCAGAAGTACTACCCCATTTGCAAATAATTGAAGAAGAACTTGATGCTTTCTCATGAATAACCGGAATCTGGAAACCTCGACTGGTGGCCAGGCTCGGTGGTTGGTTGCCGACCATCGCCGTGGCCAGTTGCTAGCCAAAGAAGAAAGAGGAAGAAAAAAATGAAAATAAAAAAATAAAAAAGATAAAAGATAAATAAAATAATTAAAAAGTGATTTTTAAAAAAAATATTAAAAGGCTTGCGCGGTGAAAATTGATTGTCCTTACCAAATGCGAAAATATTTTCTAGATTGTTTTCAGGTTTGAACCAACCAACGGAATATACTCATTTTTCTGAAAAATTACTTTCTAGAAAACACTAAAAATATATTTTTCATGAAATAAAACGGAGCAAGTAGTTTATTATTTTGGTGAATGCAGGTTCATGGAAACAGGTATTGATTGAGTTTCTCATGAAGTCAACTAATAAGCTTTTCTGACACTTTCCCAATTCTCCCTCTTTTCTTATCTTTTTTTGTCAAAAAGGTAGCACGTCCTTGATGCAACTAAGTGAAGAATCTGTATTTCTCTCCTCTCCTCCTCTCTCTCTCTCTCCTGAGTTTTTCCCAATCTCCCCTATGATGCC
>JAGVVM010011102.1:0-10912 GCA_019149425.1 Psidium friedrichsthalianum
AGCTGGGGGCGAATTGGTCATTTCCAACTTTAGCCTTTCTTCGCGGCACTTCGGAGCAATACTACAAACCCTAAGACAATTCATAGCGACGTCCAATCTTAATAGTAATATCCACAAAAATTCGACTGTTCAAGTTCAAGATTCATTTCGTGGCCAAATTCATTGAACAACAGCTCTAGTAATTACTGGGGTCAACGGGCAGCTTGTTAGGAGATACGTGTATTGACTAATCAGGTCCACGTATTTCAAAATCCTAAGTAGTCTTTCCCTTTTAGTTAGCCATCTCGGAGTAGCTGATTCCAGGTGAGATTTGGCTAGAGTATTCTAATGAAATATACCCATTCAGTTTATAAATCCTAAAAATGGGTCAAAAATCCAGGATGTCACAATATTACCTCTCAATGTGAGGCCCATTTTGGTTTTTTTTCTCTATTTCTTTTTTTCCTTCCAATTTCCTTCTTCTTGTTCTCACTTGTGTTGAAACGTATCGCAAACTTCTTCATCTTCCTCCTCTAAGATCTCTATGCATACCAACGAATAGGTTCCAAGCGAAACTTGGATCGACCATAGAATCACTCTCCCCTACTTTTTCTCCGTCATGTTTTCTTCTTATTCTTTTTTTTTTCTGTAGTATACTTGTTATGATCCAAATGGGAAATTGTCAAAGTCATCCGGTTTCCAAAGATAACGAAGGAAGCTTTCAGGAGTGCATAGATTAAGTATAGGTACAGTCAAGTCCATGAAAGAGGAGAATCTGTGGAGTAGTTGCTGAATGTCAAACAATCAAAGATTGGTTGAATGGTAGAACCCCTTTGAAATTGGAATACCTCGATGACTTTCACAATTACTCGATCGAAGTGATATGAGAAATCTACTCACGATCTTTAGACTGCGAATGAGAAGCCATTTTTTCCATGAAGTTTTTGAATTCGGTTGAATATCCCATTGCCTGAATTTATCAAAAATTAACCGCTGTAGTAGACAGTACTAATAAGAGAGAATTTGATTATGTTGATCAACTCTTTGAGATTACTCGTATAGATAAAAGAACAATCAAATCACAAAAGCATCACAGACTAAATCAACAGAATCATTCTAGGAACAGTCTTTTTCACATTAAGATCATGACTTCTCATCTTTGGTAATCGCTAAATAATTCAAGAGCAATATGTTCTAGGGCCGATGCAATTTTTTTACCACATTGGTTGATTTTTTTCTTGTTGTTGATCCTTAGATCATGGGAGGCGGCATCATTCAGATCCAGGAGTCTCTAATCAACAAAACCACCAAGAAGAAAAAGGGAAGTGGAAGAAAAGGAAGAAACAAATAAAATAAACCCTAAATTGGCTCCACATTTAAATTTTTGCCAATATAGAATTGTAAAGGAGGAAAAAGCGAGGAGTAATATAGTCAGTACACTGTGAAAGGGAGTGTTTAAGCCAAATTGAGAGTAGAAAAAGCGCGACCCATTAGGAAAAAACGACAAACGGTTCGAGAACTTTCATATATGCTATATCTACAAATTGATTAAATTCCAATCATCGACCAAGGGCATGTGCCGACAACTTTGGAATCTACACGTGCTTAATGACGTTTAGTTAGATGAATATATTTTTTCCATATTGCAGATGAATTTATGCCGTCGGTGTGCTCTATACTCTATAGTAGATTGGCTCCACATCAAACGCGAACATTACCATTTAAACGGTTTTCAAAAGTAGAGGCGATTGAAGAAGCATCACACCCAAAGTGATGGAAAGTTGCTCGAGGGTAAGATCTTCTGATTTCTAAGAAGCCTACCTGAGCATTCACTAAGAAGGGTTATATCTTTACCACGTTGTACTCTTCGTAACTTTACTCGAAAGAAAGCACGTCTAGATGTCTTGTTTGTTGAGTACTCCCAAGAAAACGCAAGAAACTGATAGGACACATCCAGGTCGAATGGTGGACAAAGACGCAAAATATGAAGGTTGGTAATAGCAGCAATAGAGGGGAGCAGTTGGGCTTGGGGATGCAGCCACACTAGGATTTTTCATGATTTGAGAATGTTCAGTGGACGGGGACTGTAGAAACTGTGATGGACGTAATTTGGAAAGTGAAAATCAATTTTGCAAATAATATTACACATTAACAGAAGGTGCAATTCAACATCTATCGACTTTCGATCAAAAAAAAAAAAAAAGCATCTGTCCTGAATAGTTTTGATGCAAACTAATGATTTTATAAATACAGGATGCAAAGTCAAATTGAGGCGCAAAAAAGAGAGGGTTTTGGGTACTCCATAATTTAATTCTACGAATTCCCTGCTTTGAGTGAGTATGGCATGATCAAGGTGTTCCTGCTGCATGTGTGCTAAGCCTCGATGGAAGGGCTTGATCAAAAAAATTGAAACAAGTGGTTTATAAAAGTAGACCTTGATTGTCAACACTCCTCCAGGCCCTATGGCCCTCAAGGGATCGATCCCTGGTCGTGCTGCATCATACCTGACTTCATTTCACCATAAACCCTATTCGAAGTGGCGTACCACACAAACTCTAAGAAATTTCCAATGAATAGTCCTCAACTTCAGACCATTTGAAACACATTTAAGTAACAACTTCATGGTGCATTGTAGATGAGCGAACAACTTTTTAGCTTCAGATCATTCGCAGTGCAGTTGCGTAACTCATAAATCCACAGTCACTCTGCATCCGCTCGTTCACGTGCCATAGCCCTCGACTTCAGACCATTTGCAGTGTAACTGAGTTATTTGACCCAGCCGATTGTTGCTTTCTCTCTGAAAAGGAATAAAAGTCATTTAGATTAGCTTCCAGAATGCAATCACTTGCATATCAGCAAGAAACAGACGCCTCTTCTGATCTTTTCCTTGATGGAGTTGGACCATCCCAGACTTGAAGAGGACGCAAATAGTTCACCCAATCTATCATTCGCCCAGGGAGGCTCCATAAGTTCCTCTTAGGAAGAGATTTCTCCTTGACAACACATAGCACTTTTCCTGCATGTGATCCCCAAAAGTGATTGTTCCACGTACTAGAGAATAATGCATAAGCCTCATGCTCTACTATAGCGCTGCACGTGATAATTCCTCCTCCTCATGCCCCTCAGGCACATAACCATGATTTCTCATATGATCCATCAAACAATCAAGGACACCAAGAATCTGAGTAACCCGGTCATTGCAACAGTCCTCTGCTCTAAATCTGTGAACTACATTACTGATCTCGATCCAACTATATCCAGGACAAGTGTTAAGGCATTTATCCTTCATCAATTTCCGCACTCGTGCTGCTTGATCCCAGAGACCAGTACTGGCATAAAGATTTGCCAATTGAACATGTGTAGCTGCACATCGTGGTTCCTGCACCAACCTACTCTCTGCGGCCTGAATACCAAACCAAATACTCCCATGGAGACGGCAGGAAGAAAGTAATGAGCCCCATATGACCGCATTGGGCTGAACAGGCATTCTTTTTATGAAATTACGAGCCTCTTCCAGCTTACCACTGCGACCAAGGAGATCCACAACACACGCATAATGGTCTAGGTCCGGGATCAAGCCGTGATCAACCATTGAGTCAAAGTAAAGCTGCCCTTGTTCGACAAGACCAGCATGACGGCATGAAGACAGAACCCCAAGGAAAGTAATAGCATCTGGCTTGACTTTTTGCAGCATCATCTCCTGGAAAAGATCAATTGCCTCATGCGCGAGCCCATATTGAGCATAGCCAGCAATCATCGAGTTCCACGATACGTGATCTCTGTTGGGCAGCCCGTGAAATACACATAGTGCATCGTCCATGCATCCACACTTGCAGTACATGGAAATAAGAGAATTGGCAACGTGAATGTACGTAGCAAAACCCATTTGGATGGCCTGGCAATGGGCACTCTTGCCCTGTCCAAGAGCTCCACTACCTGTGCAAGCACTCAAAAGACTCGTAAACGTGAAATCATTGGGTTTTGAAGCTGAACACCTCATCGAATGATACAGCTCCAAGCACTCATCAACCTTCCACTCTTGTGCAAAGCCAGCTATAATGGCTGTCCAAGACACTACATTCTTCACAGACATTTCTTCAAACACCTTATGAGCATTCCCCAGCTCGCCGCACCTACCGTATAAGGTTATCAGAGAACTCCCCACATAAACATTGGCAAGAAACCCAGTTGTCATCGCCAAACAATGGAATTGAACGCCACCTTCAAGATCGCGCGCGGACCCGCATGAACTCAAAGCATGTGACAAACCAACCGCAATATCTCCGACCCTTTCCTCTTTGGACGAACACTCACCGAAAACGGAACCTTTCTTGTTTGATACAGCGGATTCAAGCATTTCTTCGAACACATTATGCACAGCAGCACTAGATGAACCCAAAGAATTGAAACCGTTAGCGGGTTTCTGGGCATTTGAACTCGTGTCCAAGAAGTCCTCGATGAGTCGAAGATGGCTCTGGCGACCGGAGTTCCCACTGGTTTTGGGAGCTACTAGGCTCACGATTCTGAGGGCTTTGTCCAGTCTCTTGCTTCGTGATGGATGATGCTGCGTCAGTTTGCGGGAGGAGAAAGGCCTGGACTGAAACGGTGTCGACGTGAAGTGATGGTCGATTTTGCGACAAGTTATCTTCTTGCGCAAAACATTGTTCATTCCTCTGCAGAGCGCCAAGGAGGAATCTCAGTTTTCTTTCGGGGCACAAGAAATATTTTTCACCTGTGAATCCATGCGAACCGTATGCTTTATGCGAGTGAGTTCCACGAACATCTATGCCGTGGGGGTCCACTTGTTAAATTGCATCTTAAACTTGCTTACCAAAAAAAAAAGTGAAATTACCCAAAAAAATCATAAATTTATTGTAATTGTATCAATTTAGTCATAATTTATTTTTAATTTAATCTTAAGCCTTTTTGTATTTGTGTCAATTCAATCTATCTGATTAATTTTGATCAAAAATTACTAACGTGAATGCTAATCGGCTTACGTAACACCGCAAACACTAAAGTGAATGCTAATCTCCTAGACGTCGACCCGATTAATGGCTAGTGACTAGCAATAGGCAAGGGTCGACAAGGCTTGCCTACCGAGCAAGGCTCACCCTCGAGGGGCAAGGGATCATCAACTTCGACCGAGGGTCAACCTCACCAGCTTCAAGCGAGGCTTAACAAAGGACCCACGACAGAGGACCCTCTGCTCATTAGCCTCACTCAACAAAGCACCTATCTCGAGCCTCGCCTGAAGATGGCAAGGTCAACCTTCTCCGGCCTTTGGTGAGGGGGAGCCTCACTTGGCAAGCGAGATCAGCCCTTGCCTGTTGCTGATCGCTAGCCATTGAAGAGGCTAGAAACCAAGCAGGAAGAAGCAAAAAAAAAAAATTATTAAAAAATTTAGAAAAATGAAAAAAATGGTCGGATGAACTCAATTAATGCAAATTCAAAAGGTTTATGACTAGATTGAAAAAAAAAAATTAGGACTGACTTTGTACAATTGTAATAGTTTTATGACTTTTTTGATAATTTTCTCAAGAAAAAGTAAACAACATCTTAAACTTGCTTAGCCCAAAATACATATATACATGCGTGTATATATAAGTAGCCATCGTAAAGTATGGAAAAAATGCTGGAGAACAACTCTTTAAATATTGTGTATCGAATGTAATCAAATTTTAAATATTTCAATTGCTTTAATCAACTAAATCTCTTTTTTTAAAATTGCAATCAAGTCTTGCAAATACACGATATCCAAAATTGCCTATGTGACATTTAAATATTGCAATTCTTTTAAATTATTTATCAATCAATCAAACTAAAAACCCTAAATATTCTCAACGAAGGGATACTTCTTGCAGTATACGTTATTCAATATTATTTTGAAAGCTCAGGATTTCCGTATCTATGGATTATACGTTGTGCTTAACCCCCAGTCAATATCTCGTTTTCCCATCGTTTATCTGAACTGGTCTGTCCCTCTCCTCCATTTTTAACCAAGGATTACAGAGTTTAGGCGATGAATATTCTTCCGTTTCAGTTTTGTATTCAATTTTCAGTACAAATAGAGGAAATGAAGTATAGTTGATAGATTTCTTGAGACACTTGTTAGCATGATTCATATCCAGTGTCTTAAGAAATCTATCAAGGCAAAAGTTTGGAAAAAGAAAAGACTGAGATACCAATGCGGCGAAATTACCAAAAGGGCAGAGGATAAGTAGCATCTTGCATCAGAAAACATTTGTATAAGACGTTTTTGGTAAAAAATACTTTTAGTACCAAAAGTTATGCACGAAAATTACTTTGGTACCAAAAATTTCAATAAGATCACTTTAGTGTTAAGTTTTTGAAAAAACAATCGTTTTAGTGTCAAATCTAATTTGGTTCGCCGAAAATCCGACGTGGCCCCATTTTATTAACATATAATGCTGACATGGCTAGCCCAAAGTCCACCATGGCACTTTTTTAATATTTTTATTTTTATTTAAAATAATTCAAAAATTAAGCTGAAATTTTTTAAAAAAAAGAGCTAAAAAAAAATGACATCAGGGTTGCTATAACCGCCGCCGCCGCCGCCGCCCCCACCACTGCCTAGTTCTTCATCTTCTCGATTTTTTTAAGTTTATTTTAATTTTTAAATTATTTTTTTATTTTAAATGAATTTAAATTTTAGCTAATTTTTAAATTTGAATTTGATGTACGTTAATTTATTTTAAAGTGCAAAAGTCCACGCGAACTTATTTTTTTAATGTCATTTTATATTAAAAAAAATATTTATTAATTACAGGTGGCACTTTTAACCAGAATAAGCACTAAAGTAATCATTTTATCTCCGACTTGACATTAAAATGATTTAGCAAAAACTTTTGATACAAAAGTGATCTCCGTATACAACTTTTAACACTAAAAGTGTCCTTTTTCCCAACGTTTCCCAAACAATCTGTTTGGGAGAAATCTCAAGGATAATCTCTAGTTCTCATCCCCATGTAATTTATTTTAAAGTGCAAAAGTCCACGCGAACTTGTTTTTTTTTTTAATGCCATTTTATATTAAAAAAATATTTATTAATTACGGATGGCACTTTTGATCGGAATAAGCACAAAAGTGATCATTTTATCTCCGACTTGACACTAAAGTGATTCAGCATAAACTTTTGATACCAAAGTGATCTCGATATACAATTTTTAACACTAAAAGTGTCCATTTTCCCTACGTTTTCCAAACAATCTGTTTGGGAGAAATTTCCAGGACAATCTCTAGTTCTCATCCCCATGTTGATACCCATCGTCGATTTTGAAGATCTACCAATTGCAACACATTCAGGCCCATATGTGTGAATTCATCTTGCAATGGGCAAAGCCAGACCGGATTAACAAATCCGTGAATATGTGGAAAAAAAGAACTAATCGGTAAATAGGACCAAACGGTAGATGCAACTTGAAATTGAACTGCGGGAGTAAAGGATATTAATTGTAGGTTCCTAAAACTAAGCGTGCCAATTGATGTGTGAACCCAAATGTGAGGATGGTTTACCAAAATATTCTCTATGTTTCTCAACCAAAGATGAGAGAGAGACAGAGACAGAGATAGAGCCAGCTACTTAGCTATGTTTCCATCAGAACTCTAACAAAGTGCACGGTAGTTGTCATATCCCCCAAAACATCTAAGATTAAAAGCTCGGTACCAGTATACATGACAAAGATCTTTTTCAAGTAATACAACACAAGGGAAACAAACTGCTTCAAACTAAAACCTACTTGGCAAAAAGGAAACTGCGCGCCATCCTATTGCCCAAATCTTACCTGGCTGAATCTGCAAATCACCCATCGCCACTGCAGTATCAACAAAATCCTCCCAAGTGCCAACTTATCTGAATTAACTATTCTAACATGTCACAAAATCAGGAAACATGGACAACTTCATAAACGTCTCAGACCGAAGGACAAAATTCACTTATCAGCTCTGCCTTCAGCTTATTCCACTCATGCTGGGCGTGCCCCTCATAATCCAATGACAGCAGATCAGGAATTCCAACAAAAAAAGATGAACAACCTTTACCTTAAGCAAAAAAGAAGAGTGGGCATGCATATAGAGATTTTGATGACTTCAAATGCACAGGCTCGTTTCGATTATACCCTGAGACCTCAAGTTTGAAAAGACATTCTACATGGCATCTAAGTATGCAATGCATCATTCACCAAGCACCGTGAATGAGTGTCTCCATCTTCAGATGAAAAAAACAAAGCTATAGCGAGTGCAATCGAATCAGCTAGGAAAGGTGATCCATGAACAAATTTCATCAGCTGCATGCACCATGATTCTAAAGATTGAGCATCTCCAAATGATCAAAACTAGGCAAACCTGAGCATGAGAACAAGAACACTGAAAATGCAAAAGATAATGAATCCAGAATCTTTATCTAATTGAACTTTTAAGGATGTTTAGATGCTTCGAGGCGGCCCCAGAAATTTTAGATGTGAAATGAATGCCTTATCTATCACCACTGGCAATAGAAATGTGCATTAACTCTTAAGAGAAAAAGTGCCTCAATACAGGAGAAAAATGGCAATTCCATAAGATAAAAGAAATTAGCTGATTCTGAAGCTTCACACTTAGTACCATACTCTAAGTTTTGGATATGAGAGGCTACCCATCCTGCGCTAGTTCATGAGTGGAACAAGTTGGTCTTTATCTTTTGAAAGAAAACGTTTATAATAGCCTATAGCCTAGTTTCCACTGGTGCCAGTCTATTAAAAACCTTCAAGATGACAGTGAATGTGCTTGTAAATAGAAACTTCAGATATTTTCAGAAGAACGGACGATAAGTTGACACAGAGGGAAGCTTCGTGATTCCACTGGCGTCAATGGGTAAGTGAGTTAACGATCGAGACTTAAGAAAAAAGGAACTTCCTTTCACCGCAGAAACCTCGTTATGCCGCCACACTATAGCTGTTCAAGGATAAGGGAGTATTGGATCTGGAATTCGTTAGAAAAACTGGGCGCCACTTCAAATGTCAGATGCAACTAAGTTTGTGAACTCTACACCTGGCAAATTGGGAAAAAAATAAATCAATGAGATCATTAACTATCATAACTCACTTTTTGAAAGAAGAAAAGGAATGAGAACGAGAGAAGCACGTTCAGTGAAGAATAAGGATATATGATGGGCAATCCGACAAAAACAATAAATACTGCATGACCTGGTTGGCAACAGAAGGAAAAGGTGGGTAAAACTACTCACAAAAAGGAAAAGTATACACAAAAAGGGTTGCCGTTGCCGTCTTTCCTCATGCTCCTCCTGTGGCCTTGCCTGCAATCACTGCCTTGCCATTCACTTGGGACAGGGAACTTGCTGGAAGATTAGATAACCTAGGGAACAGCAGAAAGGTACGTCAAATCTCAGCTCCTTCCAGTAGTTACACACCTTATCAACTGGTGTCTTTCATTACGATTGGCTTAGTCATTTAGGTTTATTTTTTATTGCCAAAAGAGGAACAAGATGAAAAACCTGACTGCCCTTGCTTTCCTTTTATCTTCCTCGTGAGCAACGGGTTTGGAACCCGACCCAAATTTAGCAAGCCGAGCTTTCTTTTTGCCTCCTCCTCTGTGATCAGTGATGAAACCGAAGTACCAAACCTGAGAAACAGGGAAGTTATGCAGATCAAACATTGAATTCATCAAATGAAGCCCCAGAATCAAACAGACACTAGCAAGTGCAGAAAGCACACCTCTCTGCTCTAGCTTTCTCTTCAGCGCCTCTGATTCACCACAAGCTTCTGACTTGTTCAGAACAGATCAGTGCCAAACCTACAGTGATATCATCCAAGATTTACCATGCTAATTGCAAAGCCCCATTACGTTCCAACTCAGAAGACTAAATCCTGAATTTCTCACACACTGCAGAACTTCCATAAAAACGTGAGGTGCTGTTGTGAGTTCTGAATTACAGTATCAACTCCCCCGAAAAAAAGCGCCCATAAAGTTCATGTTGTTGGAAATTATCACAATCAATCTGAAATTTCCTCAACAATGTGCCAATGATAAACATGCCTATGGAGACTTATCTTAAAAAATTCACCAGATCGCATGTCGGTTCTGTGTCCTGCATCTTACAGTTTCAAGCAAATATCAACTACCTACCTTCTACATCTTGCCTTGTCCCAAAAGAAAATGCACAAATTCAAACTTAATAATTTCGGACGTTTCTTCACCTGCCTATAGATAACAATCTTCAAGCAGTTCTCGCTTTCCTACACTCTCCAGAACAAAAGATAAGCAGAAACTGCATCGACAATGAAGAGCAACGCCCGCGCAAAATGACCACACAGAGGACGAGCGCGCATCGCAGGAATGCCTACCTCTCAGCGCGAGAATAGCGCTTCTCTTCCTCGACAGCTGAACCGGCATCCCGAAACCGCTCGGCGCGTCGAATCCTCCTGTAGATGTCGTTGACGGGACCGGCTGCCGCTCGAGACGACCGTCGCAGTCGTGCCTTCCCCAGTCCTTCTTCGCCTTCCTTGCGCGATTTCCCGGAATCCGGATCGGCCGCCGAAGAAGAGGCCTGCCGGTCGGGGACGGGTCAACGGCGCCTAGGGTTTGTCTGGGGCTCTCCGGCTCTTCTCCTTCGGAGGGGATTTTCTCGTTGAGGTTGATGATTGGCTTGGTCGCCATTTTGAGGATTCGGAGGAGACGAACTTGGACGATCAAGCTTCGGCTCGGAGGAGAAACCTGAAACACGAGCGCAGAACTAGCAGAGGACCTTTTCTCCGTTCGCCGGTGACCCTTTGAATCCGATCTTTATTGGATCAAAAAGAAAAATCCGATCTTTTATTTTTCACTTAATTAAATCTCGTGGCTCGAATATCTTTCTTTAAAAAAAATACTTGAATTTTCATAAAATGTATTTAACAATTCAGGAAAATTTAGGACA
>JAGVVM010011103.1:0-16376 GCA_019149425.1 Psidium friedrichsthalianum
CCTCATCCTCACTTCTCTGTGCGCTTTTTCCTCCGAAGTTGGTTCGACGTAGTCTGCTGAAAGAAGTAACCACTTTCGAGAAGAGCGATCCGTTTCTATATCCCTGAGACGATTGTCCCACACACCTTGGGTACCGATTGAGGGGACAATTTGTCTTAAGGATTGTAGTGAATTAGTGTTGTGTGTTCGCATATCTAGAATGAGTAATCAACAACCTGAATAAGTGTTGACGTATGGAACGATTAGAGGATGCTAATTGCTATAAGCCGCAGTGTAATAACCTTGAAATCCATCATGCGATGTGAAACGGCCTTCTTAATGGGATCTGGATGAAGAACTATATCTGGAACACCTGAAGGGTCATTGTTCCAGGACAAGAAAAAGGTATGTCGGACTTATCAAGTCCATCTATGGATTGAAACAAGCACCGAAACAGTGCTGGCTAAATTCGATCAGTTCATGTTGTCGAATGGTTTCAAGAATAAATGAGTGTGATAAATGTGTGTTTATTTTTAAGAATACTCCATAATGGCTTTGCCATTCTGTGCCTGTGTATGTAGATGACATGCTTATAATGGGTAGTGATAGTGAGTTGTTAAAGCGACCAACGCATGCTCACAGTAAGTTTGATATGAAAGATATGGGGGTTGCAGATGTTATTTAGGAATTAAAATCCACAAGACATATGAGGACTACTTTATCGCAGTCTCATTATATCGAGAAGATTCTTGAGAAATTAAGAATCTAGATATTTACCAAAAGACCCCCATAGATGTTAATCTACATCTTTTCAAAGAATACTTGTGAAAGTAAAGCTCAAATATTATGCTAGTATACCTAGGCAGTTTAATATATGTCAATGACTGTACTAGGCCGGATTAGCTTGTGCTGTGAGCAAGCTGAGTCGATTTACAATAGTCCAAATGACAATCATTGGAAAGCCATGAAACATGTATTGGGCTATTTGAAGCACACTCAAAATTATGCTTTGCATTACACAAAGTATCCGCAGTACTTGAAGGATATTGTGATGCAAATTGGATAACTGGCACAAAAGACACACAAATCCACAAGTGGGTATGTGTTTACACTTGGTGGGGGGCAGTGTCTTGGAAATCAATCCAAACAAACTTGCATGCAAGGTCTACTATGGAAGCAGAATTTATTGCTTTGGATAAGGCTGTGAAGAGCAGAGTGGCTTCGAAATTTCTTAGAAGACATTCATAATTGGCCTAAACCATGCCAGCTGTATGTATTCCATTGTGATAATCAAGCGGCTAATTGGAATGCAAGGAATGTTATGTATAATGGAAAGTCCCGACATATACGTCGAAGACACATACCGTGAGACAGCTACTCTCTAGTGGAATTATCACGATTGACTATGTAAGTCAAAGGTAATGATTGCGGATCCATTAACAAAAGGCCTAACTAGAGAGATGGATTGAGAAAAAAATCAAGGGGAATAGTCTAAGGCCTTATAAAATAAAGTCCCGTCATAGCGGAAACCCTACTAGTTGACTGTAGATCCCCAAGATCTAGGTTCAAAGGGACAACTAAGTTAGCAACTGAGTAAGATACTGTGAACTCTTACTCATTCCCGTATAAACAGTACGACAAACATGTGAGTTAAGCATAAGCTTTTAATGATTCTATTTGGGTATGTAAAACGCACATAAATTAGAAATCACCTATGTTAGTGTGAAGTGAGGGCGCTTCTAAGGAGAATTTGAAAGGCCGAATTTCCCGAAAGCACTCATGAAACCATGGTTTCTCATGGCCAAACGAACACAAGTGAGAACCAACCTTGTTTTTAAAGAGACAGTTGTGTGATTCTTATTGTCTAGATTTACCAGGTCAAGAGGTTCTACGTTCAGGACATCGAGTCCTACTGATTGACTGAGTAAGTCCGATAGGTCTCACTAGGGAAAGTTCAAAGTCTCAGACTACTTATCCAATGCAGCGTTCTCTCATGCATAATTCACACTGCATTCATGCATGCCACGAAGAGTCATGATACCTGAACATCTCATTCATGTGGGGGATTGTTGGGTTTGGACACAAAAAAGGCCCATAGAAAGGAAATGAATGAGAAGGGTGGGTAGAAGTTAGTCCACATAGGAGGGAGGAGAAGATGAAAATTGATTTAAATAGTATAGCCTCTCAAATGGGTTTGGCCCCAAGGGGCACCCCACTTTTGTGGAGGAGAGAGGTCTGCACAAAGTTGGACTGGTCCATACGCGCGGCGCGCCGGGCTCGCCCGCCCCGTCCGCCGGGCATGGGTTCCATTTATCTTTTTTGGAACTCGGCCCATTTATTTATCTATTTTTATTTTTTTAAATGGACACAATGAAGAAAGTGTGTCTGAATAACTTCTCTTCAAGACAAGACCGGTTCGGGTTCGCAATAAACCGATCACCAAACGATGTATTGATTCGGTAATTAACCCGAATACCGAACGAAGACCTTGATCGGATCATTTCAATACCCGAACAAAATTGACTCGTGACTCTTCGATACATAAGCATTCGATTTTTTCCCTCATTTAAGTACCGAACGAGATAACTAAATATATACTCTGCTTTTCAAAAATCATACGCTCTCATCCGCATTCTCTGTGCGAGTTTTTTCCTCCGAAGTTGCGTTCGACGTATTCTCTGAAAGAAATACCACTTTCTGAGAAGAGCGATCCGTTCTATCCTGGGAGACGATTGTCCACACACCTTGGGTACCGATTGAGGGGACGAATTTGTCTTTAAGACACGACGTGAATTCGTCGGCCTCGGATCAATCCTCTAATCGTTCATACGTCAACACTTCATTCAGGTTTGTTTGATACTCATTCTCTATATATGCGAACACACACCTAATCACTACAGAAAACTTTAAAATATCTAAAGTTTGTGAAGGGATTTTCATCCATCAAAGCGAGGGGGAGTGGGATGTGTTTCTGTCACGTTCGCATGCTTTAAAGATCGAAGATATATTCTCAGCTCAGTGTGTGTGGACAACAGTTAGCAAATGACAAAAAACCTCAAAAGAAAAGGTCCGATATGGGGTCCACTTGGGGTTTCACATCTAAATGTTGGGCCAACGTCAGACCTGAAATGGAACTTTCTATTATGCATGCTGCAAATTTTAAAGCATATTTCCCATGAGGCACCGGCTTTTAAATCGGTTTCAATTCGGCTCGAGCTCTCTTTTTTTTGTCTCGTAAAAAAACACAAATTTGAGGCAATGCCCTAAAATTTTATCCGGCTCATTAAAAAAAGAATAACGAACTTTACTCGTAACTAACATCCGACCTCTTCGAGTTTTTCGTCCACCACTCCTCCCGTAATTGAAGTTCAAGGAGCGACATTTGACATTTCTTATAATTCAGGGACCGAGTCACGAACGTGCTCAAACAAACTTGGAGATCACATTGAATAATTTGAATTTTGGGATCAGCGTTTGCACATTAGGAAAAGTGTGCAAAGATTATATTAATCAAATTAAAATTTTATTATGAAATCATATTGCATATTGGTCGTAGTTTAGGGGTTATTTGTGGAAATTCCAAAAAAAGAAAAGAAAAATATGGGAGAGGGCAAATATGGGAAAATGAAATGAAATGAAATGAAGAGAGAAGAAAATCCCGACAAACTCCTCCCCCGGGAATTGCCAGTTAACGTACAAGTGACTTATCAATTTTGCAGAAGTAACAAGTGCCGGTGCTTAAAGTCATCTTACGTTAGACTGCTTTGCCTTTTTTGTAACATCTCCTCACTTTTAATACTCTCTCTCTCTCCTCACGAAAACCAGAAGGAAGGGTTAGAGAAAAAGCCAAAGCCAAAGCCCACCTGTTCTTCTTCAACGCTTCTCTCTCTCTCTCTCTACTCTCTTCTTGATCATCATCAAAACCCTATTCTCGCACACCGCGCGCAGAGTCACAGACCCAGAAACACACAGACACTGCTCTGTAGCTCAAAAAAAAAAATTTTGCACTGCATTTCTGGGTTTTACATCTTCTTCGGCTTCGTTTCTTAAATGGGTACTCAATCAGCATTCCTTTTCTGGATATAATCACCACCCAGTACCATTACTGATCGCTTAAATTCTGAGCTTTTTGAGAAAATAAGGGGGAAAAATAAGAGAGAGAGCTGTTCATATTTGTAATCTCCTCTGACACTGTCTAAGTTTTTCCCTTTTCGGTTCATTAAAAAAAGAGGGGTAGAAGGAAAAGGATTAAGAAAGCGCTTGTGGGGTTTTTTTTTTTTGCTCTGATTCTATGGCTGCGGTTGCTGAGATTTCCAATGAAGCAGCGGTTGCTAACAAGAACTTGGATTCGAAACCGAATTCGAAGCCGGAATCAGAATTCACCATGCAGAATTTGGTCGATATGTTCACAAAGTTGAACCCTTCGGCTAAGGAGTTTATCCCTTCCTATTACTCCCAAGCTCTTGATCATCATCAGCAGCAGCACCTTCATTTCCAGCAGAATGGCAGTTTCCTGATCAGCGATTTCCCAGCTGCTGAAAAGAATTTCTCCGAGAACAACTTTAATAGGAGGGTACTGACCTTTTTCGGTCTGATCTTACAAATTCTCTGTTGGTATCTGATTTTTTTGGTCTGCTAGGAGTTTCGGTTCATGTTGGATGTACATTATTTGGACTGGATTTGAGTAGCTGGAAAATGAGTCTCCAAGTGTTTCATTTTGGTCTTTGGCGTGAATGTTGTCAGCTTGATGGTTCCAGCTGGATTTTGGGATTTTGGTTTGAATTATACTATATATAGCGATTGCTTACTCAATGAATTCGTGTTGGTAGATTTACGTTGATTTGGGAGACAATCCCACTGGAAATTAGGATATATTCTCTTAACGTAAATGCTTGGCGGCAAGGTCAACGGCAACACTGCGGATTTCACATATGACCCTGGATAATTTGGTCTAATTACATTTTCATTGCCATTGATCAACCCCGACTGCTACATGTTTGTGACCTGGTCTGTCTAACAATAGCTTCTCTGTGTGGGCTGATAACCATCCTTTCGTCCAGAAATTCTTGCTTTTTTTGAAGGCGCTTTTTGGTCCCTGCTATTTGTGCTGACAAAATTTGGAGGTTATTCTTCATGTTCATTATTTCAGCCTTTTTGATCAGTTGAGCATGAGAATGTAGCACTCATTTCTGCTGTTTACTGTCAATTGAGGACATAGTTATACGAATTGAATTCTCCGTGATTGTTAATCTCTACGTTCATAGTTATTGGTTCAACTGCCATCCATATATGTTTTTCTGCTTCGAGGACCAGCAACATTCATTGGGTTCTGAATTTTGTATATTTGGTCTCTGAAGTTATTAATACACACTCTGTTTCACGTATCCGGTGGAGGATGACGATGTAACAGAGCATGTTCTCTGTCATTTTGCAGATTTAGACTATTTATGCCTGTCACATGTTCTTTGTCTTTAATTCATAGAGACTTCATTCTGAGCTGCACACCCTCTTTGTTAACTTCAGAGAAGAAATAGCTTCAACCAAGGGAGAAGAAGGTCCAGTGGACGGTCTTTTAGAGCTCAAAGGGAAGATAGTGTCAGACGAACAGTATATGTTGCTGACATTGATCAGCACGTGAGAGACACCACTGTACCCTTGATGCAAATGCGTCCCTCATATTGTGTTTAAAGTTTTAATCTAACTTAACTTGATTCTTAATGTGAAAAATTCACGTCGAATTAGGTCACTGAAGAGCAGCTGGCTACCTATTTAGTACTTGCGGACAAGTGAGTTCCCTGAGTAGCATTGTGCATTATATTAATATATTGATATATTTACTTGAATGTTGCTCTATCAGTTTTAAACGGGTTGTGGTTCCTTCAAAATGGATTGGTTTTCATGTATGAAAGCCTTAATGTCTCTTTATCTACCAGTTCCTGATATAAATTATCTGTTTGCATCACCCTGAGGCTTGGTTGAATTGAAGCTTCATTTATGCAAAAAGTCACTAGTAGTTTTATGCCTGCTTAGCACTTTGCAGTTGGTTCTACGATCAACTGCATCTTTTCTGTCATTCCTTTCCAAACTGCACTTGTTGCACTGTTCTGTTCCCTGTCATCCTTCTGAAGAACCAATTCTCAGACGCATTGTCTTGGTCTAGTACTGCCTGAGATGAAATTATAACCTGCATTTGAAAGAATTTGTCGGAGGTGAAGAAAGAGGAGATGGAGAAAGTGATTTTCCTTCTGGTTGTTTGGAAGGGTAACTAGTGGAGGTGAAAAAGTTGTGATGAATTCCACTTTGTTTGTTTGGAAAAGAATAAATGAAAGGATAATAAATGATATTTCTTTTCTTTAGAGGGTGGAATGTAAAATTATGTCACACATGCACGTTAATTCTTGCCAAAATTAGATACATTGTCTAACTAGCGGTAGAAGAAAAAAAATCATCTTAGGATTCCAGATTTTCAAGGAAAAAAAAATCATCTTCAGATTCCAGATTTTCTCTTTTCTGGGCAGTTCCCATCTTCAGATATCATTGCTTAGAATGGGGTTGACGGTTCGTAGCCAAAAGTGTGATAATTTATGCATCATGTGCAGGATTTTAGTACTCCGTTCAGTGTGCATTTCTCTTCGCTTTCATCCCAAAATCGGGATGACTAAAATACAGGGGCCCACTAGGAAAAAATTTCACTATAAAATCAGAAACCCTACTCTCTCGACTGGGCTTCCAAACAGAGGAAAATTAATTACCCTCCTCGTTGTCTTTCGGTCCTTTCCACCGTTTCCAAACACAGCATAAGGATGTCACTGCAGTATTTTAACTGGATTTCTCTAATTTTTCTTGAAGGTTCTTGATTGCCGAATTTGTGGCGATCCACATTCAGTTCTTCGATTTGCTTTGTTGAATTTGCAGATGAATGTAAGATTTCCATTTTGGCTGGCTAATTAACCTCATATTTATGAGGGCATGTAAGTATAGGGGATGCTCATGTATCATTGTTCCTCGGAATGTGTTGACAGATGGTGCAAGAGCAGCTTTGAACCTCGGTGGGACAATGTTAGGATACTATCCAGTGAGGGTTTTACCATCAAAGACAGCTATTCTTCCTGTAAATCCAAATTATCTCCCTAGGGTATGAAAGTGAAATGCTGCCCTTTAAGTGATATGGATGCGGCACAAATGTTTCACTATCTTTTTGCCTCCTTTTACACTCTGTACTAGTTCATGGCCACTCTGGATCATGCATGTTCATGCTTAACATCCACATGTACTATAGCTGCTTAAAGAACTTTTGAAGTACTTACCTATTAGGCTCTTTCATACCAATGTTTGTTTTGACGCAGTCAGAGGATGAACGAGAAATGTGTACAAGGACAGTTTATTGCACAAATATTGATAAAAAGGTAAAAAGTAAATTTTGTCCTTTCAGTTAAAAATTTTCGAGTTTGCTGTTTCTTTCTCAAGGTCCTTGCCATATGCTACATGTCCTCATCCGATGGCTAACTTGCTCTACTACTTGGCCCTGTCAAGGTCTTCTATGCTTGCGCCATCTTGAATGTTTGTTTTATGTTCCATTTTTTCTACCGCAGATTTATCAAGCTGGAGTGAAAAATTTCTTCGAAACAGCCTGTGGTGAGGTCAGGCCGGGCCAAACTCTCTCTCATGCACACGCAATGTATGTTGGACTATCATTTTCCATAAGAAACTAACTAGCTATATTTTCTGTAGGTCACTCGCTTGAGGCTTCTAGGGGACCATGTGCACTCTACTCGCATCGCTTTTGTTGAATTTGCTAGGGTAAGTCCCTTTTTGCTTCCTGAGATTGCAGAGTGGGACATCATTGTTTTATTGATGTAATTGTAGCTGATGATGTTCCCTAGTTTCTTGCCTTGCAAAATCTAGAGACATAATCTGAATCCAATGGTCCCTTAAAGCAAGAACTACAGTGGTGGTAATTTATTCCCAAAGAAGGGATGTCCTTTTGAATGCACTAAATGTATCTTGGCATGTCCATAAATTTTGTTTTACTGTTTTCTGAGTGTATTTCATCTATGTTGTCCTCACATTTTTCTTGCTAGAGAGAATTTTGAGCATGCCAAATAGATATTTTCAACCTGGCCTTGTGAAGAAGAACAAATCAAATGAAATAAATGCATGGAGCTCACATCAGGATTTAATTTCCTCTTTTCATATTTTGCCTCATTTGTTTGGAGCAGCCTATACAAGCTGGAAGCTTTCTGCATCTCAAACTAGAGAAAATAGAGATCTTTTTCATGCATAAGGTCCTTTCTTTAAAACCTTATTCTGAAGGACCGGTACAAGAAAAGGAAAAACGAACAAACTGGAAGTTCACGAAGTATGCATGTTTCAGAGTTTCAGTAAATCCTGAGGGCCAGGTCAAATGTAAATGGCAAAAATACCATTAGTTTGAGGCATAAATGCTGAATGAACAACTAAATTTCCTTTCCCAACACTTTTTGCTTTTGTTATTTGATGACATGAACAAGCCGTGATGAGTTTTACATTATGTAGAAGCTTTACTTTAGCAATTATCTATTGACAATTTCTTTTCAACAGTGGAAAGAAAGTAATAAATTTTTGGAGGAATGACATGAAACTATACTTTTATATTGTTGTGTTTTTGCCTAGCCAACCAAAGACGGCTCCGCTCGTAGAAGTATGTGGTAACTGAATTTCATGTCGACTCTGCTTGCCAACTGAACTGACTTTCGTATTTGCATTTGAGGAGAAAAGATAGATGGTGTATAGAGGATTAGATAATCAGAGAGGAATGGTACGAGGAGCATTTTGATTATCTATTGTTTGCTATATGCATGCCTACATGAAATTATCCCTGCACATAAAATCGTATTTCATTTATGCTGGTTTGGCTTTAAATCTGCATAAGACATTACAGCAAAAGGATTGGTGCAGTTTGCATAGTGGCGTGCTTCTGCGTGTGCCTGGAATTTCCTTTTGGCACTGGCTCCATAACACAACACTAGGATACCTTACTGAGTTTTCTTTCTTAAAGAATTCATCTAGTCATAAATGTGAATTGCATGGTTATTTTCTTTGGATCAGGTCATGAATGTAAACTAGTTGATCCTCTGCTTTGGAGTCATTCGTGTTTAGTTCTTTCTTGTATGAACTTGGTGCATCTATTAATGCAGATGAGAGAGCGTGCCTCTTGCTTTGAACTAATTCGATGATTTCCTCAAAAAAAACATAAAAGTGATTCGAAGTTGTTTCTGTGGGCAGGCTGAAAGTGCCATTGTTGCTTTAAATTGCAGCGGAATGGTCTTGGGAAGTCAGCCCATCAGGTGGATCTTTAACCATGAGCAAGTGCAAATTTTTTCCCGACTAAACTTTTTTCATCACATAAAATCTTCGGTTGTAGGGTAAGTCCTTCAAAGACACCGGTGAGGCCGCGGGCTACTCGCCCACCGATGAATTGAGATTGAGTGAAGCTTTGAGGAGTCACACATCAGATTCGGTAATTGAACAGTTGAGAGGAACTTTGTTGAGACAGAGAGCTTGTTAAACTATGAATTTTCCTCTTTTTCCATTGTTCTCATCTTGATCTGTCGCAGCTGCAACATTTTCTGTGACCAGACATGCCTTGACCCTTGTCAGTTTCACTTCTTAGAGGACCGATCTCAATATTTGAGGTTCTTTATTCTATTTAATCATTCATCACTATCATATGATGATCTACGTTCAACTGCATCGGTGGTGACATGAAGCAAATCCTTGCCGTGTGCCAGAGGCTTGAAATTACCATATTTAGCTCTCATTAGTTCTTACTGTAATATCGCAGAGCAAGTGAGGATCGATACGAGAGAATTTGCTGCTGATTTTTTTTTTCCATGCATAAGTCAGGGCACAGTAGATACAAAACCAATCACCGATGTCGAAATTCAGCCTAGTAATAGAAAATCATAGGTAGATGTGTGTGTGCGGGTTTGTTGGTTTTTTTTTTGGGGGGTTGGAGGGGTGTTGTGGGTGTTGTGGGTTGGGGTCTGTTGTGTACCTTAAGACTTGATATCTGGGATAGGGGGTGTCGAAGAATACGTCTGCGCTATGAGGAGCAAACATGATGCTGTCATAGTTTTTCATTAGAATCGTCCCTAGAATCGTCCCCTAAGGGCAAGGGCCAGAACAAGATGGATCTTGCGCCAACCATCCGACACCGGTTGCCTCATCGTGTTGCAACACAAGTGTAGGGTCTTGGCTTCGTCCCTGATCAAGCTTCATCAGTACGCTCCAGCAAGCCTCTCCAATGACCTGTGGAAAAACTCGAGCTCTTCTAACCCCATATGTTCAATTGGCTCCTCCCACCAGAACCCTCCATTCTCAGCTCTTCCCTTCCTTGAATCAGCTTTAGATCCGCCTTTTGCTTCTCTAACCTCTTCATTGCTTCCAAATAACGCTGTTTCGACTCGAGTGTATTCTGCGAGTAGGCAGTGTTGTCATCGCCGCCGCTACTGCCTTCCCCTTCTCTTCCTCTATGGCCATTGTCACCGCCGCCTGCAGATCCACGCCGGCAGCTCCATCAAGGTAGCCTTGGAGGATCCTGTCGGCTCCTGGATGCCTGAAGCAGAAGGCCTTCTTGCCCTCGGAAAACGTTATTATGACGACTTCTGCCCCACACAATATACATAGCTCGGCGCCCTTGTCAAATAACCTGTGCGGCGTTTGGTGAAGGTAACGCGCCGCGCGTCGACGTTCTCCCTCTTCTTGATTTCGATCTTCTGTCGGCCCTTGGTCGCCTTCTTGGAGTTGCTTCCTGAAGCCATCGTTAACCTGAAGTGCCAACCAAAATCAAAGTGATTAAGCAAAACAAGAAGAGAGAAGTGCACAATGCTAGGTTTAGGAGGGGGTGTGATCTTGTTTATCTGGGTACATGGCGTTGACTTTGGTCGGTCCAATGGCCAATAGGAGTCCTCTGCCAAAGATATGGAATCATCAGCCGCACTCAAAGATAAATATTGTTGCCAATTTCGGGTCATACCCACATCTTAGAATCGTGCCTGACATGGAAATCTAATCGAAAATGAATATTGCATGCTTGATAATCTTTTTTGCATATTCCGGTTTGGCCAATTAATGGTTATATGTTGTTGTCTGAAGAGGAATTTGTCTGTTGTTGGGAAACTACCCATTCTTCTGCTTGATTTTGTCCCCTAATCAGTAATCACCTAAGCTTCCAATAATAACTTATGTCAACTCGTAATTAGACTTCAATGACATATAAATTTTGGTCGCGCCTATAGAAACCACCTCATCCATGGTTGCGACCACCCACGGCGGTTGTGATTCCATAACGACCACCTGTCCTGTCTCAATGGTCACTTGAGAGGATGGACAAATCTGCTCATCCCATAGCGCAAGAGAAGGAGAATATATAGAGAGAGATATCTATTTGTGAGTATCTCAAGAGTGTTGGCGAAATATGGTAAAATGGGATGAACAAAGGAATCAGATTCTGAGGCGTGATAGCACTTTCTTTAAGGAATTATTTGCCCACAAAGTTGCTAATGGTTACTAGCAAAAATCCTCCAGGACAAAACAGAGTCTCAAGCGAGATTATTATATAGCAATTCTAATAATTCTCTAAGAACTCTAAGAAACAATCGGAAACGAAGGCTGTATCTAATTTTCGAAGAAAACGAAAATCTGAAAAATTTTGAAAAAGTAAGTTTAAACGAACAGAATAGTTAACTATATACAGAGAATAGAACACACCCTTTCGCGTCCGAAAAGTGGTTAATTCTCATATATCTCTTCGTGTCCAATAACAGTTAATTCGAATATACCTCTTCGTGTTTGAATAACTGCACATTCAGACATACCTATTCATGTTCATTGCTAATTCGGACGGACGCAACCTTTCATTTTCTAGAAACTGTCTCATCTGAATAATAATAAATAATAATAAATTACTTTAACTCTTACGTGAACAGTCGCACTGTTTCGATAGAGCTTAGTAATTAATTATTATTATGATTTCAAAAATTAAAATAAAATAAAAACAATTGCCGAATAGCGCCGATTCTGAATCGTGACCGCGCAAGCGCGCCTAATAATCGCGCACCTGCACATGGTATGGTGGGGACTAGCCCACTTGCCCATTTCTTTTTTTTTAGAATACTATAATAGTATTCTAATTTATAAATTGACTTGCACTCTCCCATCTTTCCTATGTGGGACGCAAAGGAAGGCACTTTTGTTTTTTTTTTTTTTTTCAAACAAACTTCAACAGAGAGCACTCGTTGAGCAAGGATATTTTATTTGAAATAATTCAATTTTCAAAACGAGACGGTGCATGGCACAAAAGCGAACCGTTTCCTTAGTTGATTGCTTAATAAGTGCGCGCGCTCTTTAGCGAAATCCTCACGAGAATGCATGAGGACCCTTCGTCTTTTGTGCATGGGGGCGCTGTACATCGCCGTGCTCCCACTTTTCTTCTCCTGGAAAAGGAGTTGAGATGGTCTTCGTTTTTATTAGAGATTTCCTCTGCGATTTTCAATTTTGACTTTGCTAACCTCAGATTCTGACTTTTTTTTTCAATTTGGAAGATATCTTAGTAAAACACGAACATAGTACGCAACCACTTCCTTGAAATTTTGAAGTTCCCTTCCAAAAGAATCCACACGTGATTGTATGTACGCAGTGAGAACCCAAGAAACTGCTTTTGTGACGACAAAAACGAACCCCAGAGGAACGTAGGGCATGTCGTAGGTGTCCAGAAGTCTTGGAGAACTGCAAAATCTCCTGTCTCGTGCAACAGGGAAGAGACAAATCAAAACCCTCGAAGCTGCTTGCTTTTGACTTTGACCGAACCAAACGCACACGTAAAATACTAAACAAATATAAAGTCAATCTGGTCGTTCTAGACTGCTTCAATCTGTTGCTCGAACATAGTCGATAACGGTCGATCGCGAGCAATCTCCAATCAACTCGTCAGCCCGCTCTCCGTACGAACTTTCAAGCATATGACCTCATCTTCGCTCTCCGCGTGTCTTCTACTATATATAGGAGCTCACCATCATTGGATTGCTTACGGAACCTCGCGTTTTAGCTGACAGCGTCTCGCGAGCGACGGTCTTTGACGGCAGAATTGAGAATCCCATGACAGATCAGAAAGGCAAGGAGGAATGAGGATTGTGATCATCAACACTCAGTACGTCCAAACCGACCCCAAGAGCTTCAAGTCGGTCGTGCAAAAGTTTACTGGGAAGGATTCGAAAGTGCCCAGCTCGTCGGACGCCAAGAGCTGCACGACGGGGACGGGAGGAGCTCGATCGGGCACAGGGGATTTTAGCGGCATGTCAAGGAATTTGTCCTTCAAGTATGACCTGAACAGGATGCTTAAGGAGATGCCACCCGTGAGCGAGTTCAACGATCTGTGGAGTAATTGATTCGATTTTTTGAGTACTGCTGTTTTTTTTTTTGGGTTTCTGGAGATATTGTTTTGTTCATTGGAGCGATATTCGAGTCATATAAGGTATGAGTTTATGAAATTGATTCATGTAAGATGCAGCAAACCTTAAGTGGGTGTTTCAGCTCCTAACCTTACCTGGTTTTGTGCATCATTCTGTAAATCTATTTTCAAGCCAGTATTTATATCTCAGACCGAAAAACAGCCTGTCTCATGCTGGGCCCAAGCCAACAAGCACCTGCACAAAAACAAAAAAAAAAAAAAGGAGAGGGTTTGCGTACCCGATCCCTCTTTCACTTGGGTCGGGCTGAACGAACAGCCTGTCTCTTGAAAATCGGTTAAATTATATGACCGTCGGATCATCCGTTGCATGTTTATGTTAACAATTTCTTCTACGCATTCTCCCGTTGGATATTAATTTATTTGTTGAATCCTTCCATACGTCTTGCCGGTGCTAGCCTCTCTCGGTGTCTATTTATGTAAGTGTTGTACCATGGACCTGTTCGACAATAAGGGAGGGCCGACCTTCGGATCTGACTATATACCCAGTTTCTCCCAATCTCCGACGATGCCTAATTAAATTAATTAGAGGAAATCTGAATTTAGGGATATGCAATTCATCCTCCCTTGTACCCTTTTTTTTTCTCTTTTCTTTTTTTTGGAAGGGGGTATTAATTCGGGTCCTTGGATTTACTTATAAGAGATTTATCTCGTCGAAGTCAACATTGGATGCTCGTTCCGGCCAATGCAACCTCCTCGGTTGCCCAACACAACCAACTAGGTCCAACCGAGTGTTGTACGATGACGCATTTGTTAAATGTTCTGATGGATCAGATTGCGATTGTCCTACTTCGCGCTCGGGCCGAAAGGCGAAACTTGTAATCACTTTTTTCCATTATCATTACATGGCTGACACGGGACTAAAGGGTATATTCATTAAAAGGGCCTTATACCAAAAAACCTTCAATTTTTAGCCTATATTCTAATTATATCCAAAAAAAAAATTATCTATAAAAAACCTCAAACTTTTACTTATGTCCCAATTCTACTGACCTAGCACTTAAAAAAAAAAACCATCAACTTTCGGTTTTTGTCAAATTCTACCGGCCTAATATTAAAAAAAAACCATAACTTTAGCATTTCTCTCAATTATATCCAATTTTTTTTATCTCATAAAAAAAATCTTAAACTTTTACTTTTCCCCAATTATATCACCATTAGCCTTTTGTTTTCATAATCATCATTAGTTAACCTTACGTGCATTTTCATTGTCGTTAACGAATTACACCTCATCAAAGTTAACATGAAAAAATTCAGTAACTCCTCTTCTATTGTCTGCTTTCTCTTACATATTACAGGAGATACAGAGCCACTTAAGATGGTACATTTCGGATCTTCCAGCACTCAACAGCCCAAAAAATGACTAAACATGGAGATTTGATTATCTAGACAAACGATTTCAAATCTCGTCGTTCTTGAATCCTGCTATTTTTTTAATTTCGAAAATTCATTGATGAGTTGTCGGCAAGAAAATTCTACCACGAGAGATTAAATAATAGTGATTATAGACGGAAGGCTTGGTGATGAAGAATTAGATCAAAAGTAAAAGTTGAGTTTGGAGTTTTTTATATGATAACTTTTTTTGGATATAATTTAGATAAATGCTAAAGTCGATGATTTTTTTGGTATCAGACCGGTGTAGAATGGGATTTAAAAGTAAAGTCTGTGAGTTTTGTAAGGTGAGTTTTTTATGAGATAAATTTTTTTTTGAATATAATTAGGACAAAGGCCAAGGTTGGACGATTTTTTTTATGAGATATTTTTTTTTACATATATAATTGGGACTGAAGCTTGCTAATTTAGAGATCTCTTTTGGGTATTGGGCCAAAATAACTAGGGAAACGTCATCGGCTACATTGCTAATCAATAAACACGATGACGTCCCCCCAAGCAAACGCGCGAGGTTCACGCTCGGCGGCGAGCGCGAGCGGCGGGGCCACCAGTTGTGATCCCACAGAGCGAGGGACCGGGGCCCACCAAATGGGATTTGCTTTGGCGACAATGAAAGCACGAGAAGGGACAACAAAATTCAGGCCGTTAAATTTGTTGACCAGGATCATGATCACGGTGATCCTGTTACCCAAAAAAAAAAAAAACCAGAGACATAATCTGAACCCGATGGTCCCTGAAGCAAGAACTACAGTGGTTGGTAATTATTTCCAAGTAAGGGATGCCTTTTAACGCACTAAATTCAACCCTTTCGCATGTCCATGAATTGTTGTTTTACTGTTCTCTGAGTGCAATTCCACCTCAGTTGTCCTCACTTTTTCCTGCCTAGAGAGGAAATCTTGAGCGTGCCAAATAGAAACCTGTTCCAACCTGGCCTCGGTCATGAAATGGTCAAGATTAATTCGAAACCATTAGTATCATCTCTTTGTCATGTCGAACGCCTTGTGAGGAAGAAAGAACAAATCAAATGAATATATAAATGGAGCTGACGTCGGGATTTGATTTCCTCTTTCCATTTTTTTTTGCCTCATTTTGTTGGAGCAGCCTATGAGCTGGAAGCTTTCTGCATCTCCAAACTAAGAAAACAGAGATCTTTTCCGCACACAAGGTCCTTTCCTTTGAAGAACGAAAAAACTGGAAGAGAGAAGTGCACAGTGCAAGGTTTAGGAGGGTGTGTGATCCTATTTATCTAGGTGTTGGAAATAAATTCGAATAAAAGGAATAACAATGTAGTCGGACTGTTAAGGCGTGTAATTCACTCTCTTTTAGGATCAATTTGCCACACAGAGTTGCTATAGGTTTCTGGCACAAATTCCCTTCAGGATACAATAAAGTCACGGTCGAGAACTACGGATAGCAATTCCAGTATTTCTCCCAAAGCTCTCTGCGAAAAACAATTGAAATGGTTCATTATTTATATTAAAATGTTTAGGGATGTTAT
>JAGVVM010011104.1:0-18843 GCA_019149425.1 Psidium friedrichsthalianum
AAAAAGTTATGGCACAAATAATTTTAGCACACAAGTGGACAACAATAGGTTTCCGTTGTGGGCAAGCTTTTCTTTGACACATAGGCATCGGTTTATCGATGATTAGGCTTAGTTTAGTTGAGTCATTCGTTATGATACCCTTTTACTCGATTGTGATATCGTTTTTCCATTATTTGTAAGGAGTTTGAGTGCATCGGCTTGAGTAACTATTGGAGGTGGGATTTTGGCTTGCCTAGGTGAGTGGTGCTATCACTTATTTGAATTTGTAAGCTCATGTCTTGAAATGATAAAGATTTGAGTATCGTATGCTTGTGAACCATTTTGTGACATAGATTTTGAATTAACTTTGTGAATTGTGAAGGATGCTAATGTGAGTTTGTGTTGGTGCTTAATATGCTGTGAATTCAAATGAGGGGTTTGTAGATATGTGCATACTAGCTTAAGATATCCTTGCGGGTAGAGTCACCGGTATTATAGATGGAGACTTTGCCAAGAGGGAAATCTTGATCGCGTTGTCACGAGGTGTTATGCGTGATCATGGTTAGATATTTGAGCACGAGGTTTATCAATGGAATGGACCATTAGTGTGTGATTCGAGTTTAATCGATGGAATAGACCATTTAAGTGTGATATGATGGAGATTAATCAATGGACTCGACCGTCGATATTTGAATTGTGATGGCGGTTTAAATGAGTATTTTTGAGCTATATAAATTTTGTCAAAATTATACAATCCATACTTGATTTGATATATATGTTATATCTTCGGTTTGGATTATGAATTTTTAATCTATTTTTGTAAATATGCATAGTGGGTGCTCGATCTGTATAGAACAAGTATGCACTACTAGCTGTGGTTGCTTACCCCTTTCTTTCCAATATTTTTAGGTTCATCGGTTACTGGTTAATAGAGCGAGTGTGTTATCGGCGGGGACCTTTAAGAGTTGATATTTGGGTGATTTGAGGCTACGTCCTCTGCATGGAATGATGGCCGTGTCATCCCCCTTTTTTTGTTAGGAATCGGGGTGCGATATTTATCAATATTAGAGCTTAGGTTATGATATAGGGTATAGATTTCATGGCACGTTGGGAGGTTGTGTGTTAGTTTATAGAGCGCTTTGGTGTTTCGTTAGGTCATTGAACGTATGTTTCATTTTAGGTCCAAATGATCATCGGCATTGACTCAAAGAGTGAGAGAGCCATAATCATTCAATAGCTTTCAAGTTTGGTGGTGATCTCTAACGAATCCGAAGAGGAAACTCTGGATTCACTCTTCCTTCGCAGTCTGTGCCCGTTCTTTTGTGCTTCCGCTTTCAAGTTGCTGAGCATTATTGAAGGAGCTTTTTATTTTCTAAGATACGTGCGATTGAATGGAGAAAGGCTGGAGAATATAGGCTTCAGTTGCAAACTCGAGAAAAGAAATTGATGAAGCAAGATCAGAATTAGTCTCTGAGACTTTAAGCTGTGAAGAGATAAAGAAAGAACTTGAATTACAGAAGCAAAGAACAATGAGAGAGAGAGAGAGAGAGCAAGCCAATTTGGAGAAGGCTAAAGCAGCTGGTCAACAAAAAAATTGCAGGAAGAGTATCATGACGTGTCTTCTATCAGAAGGAGTAACCCTCCTGTAGCAGGAGCAAACCACAAAGTGGATTTCAAGATGGCAAAGCAGAATGATGAGCTTTGCAACACATCTAGGCTGACTTTAATGGCCGAGAAAGCAACCATTGATGTTGAGAAACAGAGTCAATCAAGTAAGAAGAAACAGACAACGTTGGAAATGTTGTAACAGACAAACTGGAGAACATAACAAGGATTTGGAGGACAAAAGGAAATGATAAGTCATCTAAATCATCAGAGAAAAAGGGGGCGAAGGAACGGAAAGTTCCAGACAGATCTTCAGAAACATGGATCTGGGAGATTGTTGGATGTTCCTGCTGCTTTGCCTCTGAGGGATGTAGAATCTACCAAACGGAAGCTTCAGAAAGAAAGATTGGAGCTTGAAAAGATGAGAGAACTAAACGTGCCAAAGAAGAAGTGGGGTTGGAAAAATGCCAAAATGATCTTCTAACGCAAGAGATCCTACGCGTGAAGATGGAGTTTGGCGGATTCCTCACATCGCCTGGATTTACAAGGCAGCTCTTTTATTCGCCCAGCCTGATCTTGAAAACAATACAAGAACCATTGGTACAACTGGAAGAAGGCACATGACGATGGGATGTTACTGCAAGGCAGGTGATGTGGATGTGACGTTTAATCTGTTAAATGATATGCGTTGCGAAGGAGTGGAACCCTGTCGGTGACATTGTTAAGGATGCTTGCTGGAGATTTGGAGCTTACAAGAGTGCAATTGCATTGTGGTGCACTGGTTTATGGTTTTGGGTCGGATGCAGTCTTACTGAATTCTTTCTTGAACGCTTATAGTAAATGAGCAAGCATTGGTGATGCAAAGGCTTTGTTGAAACTTATGGAGGGTAGTTTAGTCTTTTTCATAATTAGTAAGCCTTAATGCTCACTATATATATATATATATATATATATAAATGTTGTAATTGGAAAATTTTGAATGACGATTATGCTTTTCAAAATGGTATCAGAGCCTACAATTGTCACCAAAATCCTTCTCTATTTTCAGTATAAAAAAAAAAAAGAAATAGATCCAGAGCTGCCGGTGTTGCCCAATGCCGTCCGGCGTTGCTCAACCCAGCCCAAATCCGGCGAAGCATCAATCATTGTTCGGCTCAAGATCCTTCTTCCTCCTCCATGCGATTGCTCTGTCTCTCCGACTCTCGTTTCCACGCGAAGGGGATCCTAAAATCCATTGTAAATTCATGTGAAATCTGAATCGCCGCCCATGTGGTTCGATCGGGGAGCTTGTCTTGTTGCATTGTGGGGGTGGAATTTCTTCTTTCGTCCAGCTTCAAGAATCTGGTGGGACACTTTTCGATATATATTACACACACACATATACGTATTTGGCTTATGCATGTGAAGTACAATCATCAATTCTGAGGCAACCTGGTGGGAATAATTTTATTTCGCCATTACTTGTGGTTTTAGTCAAGAAATGTGGCATCATTATCAAGACCCATCTCCGTGTATGTTCAAGATTTCAGTTTTTTTTTTTTCCAGGGTCAGTTGACTATATTGTCTCGATTGATTCTGGGGTCTCTCTATACTTTTGATTTGCAAGAATGTTATCGATGAAAAACAACCGACTCAAAAATACTAAATGTGGGATATCACATAGGCGTTCTTTTCTTGCAAAACTAAGGTCCCTGGCTGGTATTGAAGTTTACTTGCGATGGTTGACTATTGGATTTGTTAATGCACTATGTTGATCTGTGCTTCTGTTCCGATGGGTTATTGTGTTTGTTGGTAATCGGTGGTAATTATTACGTTTGGTTCACAAGGTGCAAATTTCTTTTAAGTTCACTTTTATATTATTATTGAGGGCTTAAGTACACTACAACTGCTAAAACTTGTGTACGGCGTTCACTTTAGTGCTAAAACTTTCAAAATGGTCACTTAAGTGTCAAAAAACTTTTAAAACGATCATTTAAGTACCAAATTTTTTGAAAAATAATCACTTTAGTGCCAAAACTTTCAAAACGATCACTTAAATATCAATTTTTTTTTTTGCGAAATGATCACTTAAATGTCAATTTTTTTAAAAAATTATCATTTCAGTGCCACATCTAGTGACCTAAAATGGGGATTAAAGTGATCATTTTTCAAAAAAAATTGACACTTAAGTAATAATTTTTTTAAAAAAATTGTAACTTAAGTGATCATTTTGAAAGTTTTGGCACTGAAGTGAACATTTAATTAGCACTTAAGGGATTATTTTTCAAAATAATTGGCACTTAAGGGATTATTTTTCAAAATAATTGGCATTTAAGTGATCCTTTTGAAAGTTTTGGCACTAAAGTGAACGTCATACACAAGTTTTGGCACTTGTAGTGTACTTTAGCCTATTATTGAGTTATGCCTGGCAATTCTGGAAACATGGATACTAGTCTCACTAATCTGAAATTGACCTTTGTTAAGCTTGATGGGACCAATTACCCTTCATGTCTATGGTAGTTGAAATATATCTTTTGGCCACAAAACAACTGAGTTGCCTGACTTCATCTCCACCTATGGATAAAACAAAGGAGGATGATTGGCGCTTTGACGCTGCTGCTATTCGGACATTGTTGTGGAATACCATGGATCCAAGATTAGTCCTCAGTTTATGCGGTGTACATCAGCCAAAGCTGTTTGGGACAAATGTGCTCTTATGTTTTCAGATCATGATAATATGACCCATGTTTGTAATGTGTGGCAGGAGATATTTGACCTACGTATTGGAGACATGCCTGCATTTGATTACTATTCTAGATTCACTATCGTTTGTGAGAAACTGGATATTTATCTGCCTAGCACTAATGACATTAGAGGGTTGGCCAAGCACCAACAAGATATGAAAGTTGTGTTATTTCTATGGGGACTTGGTCCTAATCATTTTTCTCTCGGATAGAAGATTATCTCTCAGGCTACTCTTCCATCGGTAGATGAGGTCTTTTCACGGGTTCTTTGATGTGTGCTTGACTCATTAATATCTACACATGTGCTATGGTCTCTTAGTCTTCTGGGGGTCATGGAGGCCAAGGCGTGGTCCTCGAGGTCGTGGTAGGTCTATCTTTTCACCAGGTCGTGGTCGAGATGGTGGTAGGGGTGTTGGAAGTTCTCGTTATTGTAACTATTGTTAACGAGCTAGCCATATCGAGCCTTATTGTTGTACCCTGCATCCTATGCTTCGTCCACGAGCTATTTATGCTGAAGCAATAGAATCTCTAGTACATAAGGTTCTTGATCAGTCACAAGAGTTACCTAGTACCATTATGCTAACTTGCACTGAGTATGAGTTCTTAGCGCGTCCCAACTAGGTGGTGGATTCCTCTGCTCCTACTGCTACTTTTGCATAGACTTCCTCAAGTAGACTGTCTTGTTTACTCTCTTCTATGCCCACTTCCTGGGTCATAGATTCTTGTGCCACCAATCATATGACTAGTAATTCTAAGTTGTTGGCTGGTATTACCTCTATGTCACCTAGTTTAGTTACACTTACTAATGGTTCACAGTCATATATCGCTAGTCAAGAGAATGCAACCTTGGGTCCCTCTCTTACTCTTTCATCTGTTTACCATTTGCCAACTTTCCCATATATCTTGCTCTCTGTTAGTTCTCTTACTAGAGATTTGAATTGTTTTGTAATGTTTACTTTCATTCGTTGCGTCTTTTAGGATCGAAGGACTGGACGGATGATTGATGGCGGAAATGAGTCCAATGGGCTGTACTACTTGAACAAAGACCTCATTGCTGCGGCTACTTAGAAGAAAACTGTTCTAACTTATTTCAGATGCATTGTCGTATGGGTCATCCACCACCTGACATTCTTCATCATTTTTCACCTGTTTCAGAATATATGAGTCCTATCCAGTGTAATGCTTGCCAATTTGGCAAACATCATCAAGTATCGTTTCCTTCTCGTGTCCAGCAACGCGTGTCAAGTCCTTTTGAGTTGGTCATTCTAATGTTTGGGGGCCATGTCATGTTAGTGATACGTCTGGTTATAAATATTTTATTACATTTCGTTGATGATTATTCTTGAATGATGTGGTTATATTTAATAAAAGATCGAACTGAAGTTTTTTTCTTGTTTTCATATGTTTTACTTTGAATTCTCAATCAATATCACATTTCTATTAAATATTTGCGTTCTGATAATTATTGACACTTAAATTTTAATCACATTTTTTCTTAAAAAATTAGTAGAAAATTCCTAAAAAAAATATAAAATTACAAAATCAACTTTGAAAGCCTTGGTCAAGCCTAGGTCAAGCTAAGAAACCAATCTTGAAGAAATTTTTTTTTTTGATATTTTTTGATATTTTTAATATTTTCGTATATTAGGAAATACCCAAAAATAGAAAAAAAATAGAATTCATGACTGAAAAAGGCAAAAAAAAAAAAAGGAAGAAGTCAAATTTTTCTTTTTAAATTCCCCCTTTTATCTAGGTCATTTTGTTTTCTGAAAAATTCAATTCATGTCCTCGAAAGCCCTCTTTCGCATATCCGAATTGAACCCAAAAAATTGTGACGTCACGAAATTCCAAACTGATCGAGCAGGGCACACCATGGGGACGTCCTAAATTTATTCTTAATCAAGGAATTGATTTTATTTTTGTGAGAACCGGCCTAAAATGGTTGAATCGGTTCAACTGGCATCTACTGCCGGTCGAATCGGTTCAATTCAACTGGACTGGGCACAGCAGCCAAGGTGAAAGTGCAGCGGTGCAGAAGCAGGGCAGCAGCAGAAACGCATGGGCACGGCAACAGCTACATCTCCTTTCTCTCACACTTACGGCAAAAAAAAAAAAAAGAAGCAAAAGAAGAGAAACAAAAAGAAGAAGGTGCAGAAGCAGATGTAGAAAAAAGAAAGAAGCAGGCGCCTCATTTTCCTTTACGCCAGCTGCACAAGTCCATCAAGCAGGAGTGGATTTAAAAAAAGCTTGCACCAACTGGTGTTAAGCCTTGGTCCATGCGCCTCTAACAGAGTTCCCAGGTTGCACAATAGGGAATCTGAGGGAAAGTCAATCGGGTTCTACCGAGGAAATCGGGGAAAACCCAAAAAGAGAGAGAACTCTTAAGTAGAGAGCTCGTGAGAAGGAGAAGTAAAAGAAAACAGAGAATAAAAAAGAGGGCGGATATATAGAGAGCTCGGGCTAAAAAGGCAGCTCGGCCAGAAGGGGGGAGGTTCTTCCAAGTTCCAACGGGAGAAAAGCTCTCACTTTTGAGAGCAAAAGAAAGAGAAGAGAGTCCAAACTGAGAGAAAAGCGAAGAGAGAGAGAGAGAGAGAGAGAGAGAGAGAGAGAGAGAGAGGAGAGAGAGAGAGAGAGAGAACATTCAGGGGACTTCTGCTCTTTGTGGTCTCCAATAAAAAAGTTCCAGTTTTGAGAGCAAAAGGAATGGGAGCTCTTAAGGAGCTCGTTGAAGTCACACAAAAAAAAACAGAGAGCAAACTAGAAGGAGGAGAGCTCATTAAGAGAGGAGAGTTCAGAGAGAAGAGAGCTCTCGGGGAGTTTCGTTAGGGAATAGCAAGCTCATTTTTAGTCCGATCTTGGTCCCAAAAATGTGAGAGAGCCTCTAAGGGGCAAGAAGAATGCGAGAGCGCTTTAGCTGGTTTTGACCGAGGAACATAGGGCTCTACAAAAGACTCGTACCTCTAGAAAGGAAAAAAGGGAAAGAGTCCACAAAAGAAGTCTGGCTTCTTGCGAAAAAAGCTGAGAGAAAAAAGAAAGAAAGGCAAGAGCTCATGGAGCTCTTGGGAGTTCGGCTAGCTCCTCAGAAGACGGGAGCTCTTAAAAAAACAATAAGAAAAGAAAAAGAAAAGAGAGGTAGAAAATGTGGATAGTAAATGCGGGTAGATTGAGTGCACGTTGGGGATCTTGAGCGGGCAAGACGTGAACTTCAGATGGCTGGTGTCTTGAGTTCAGATGGTCATGACACATGGGTTGGCACAAGAAGAAGTTCTCGGGAAAAAAAAATGAGAGAACAGAGAGCTGTCGGGAAAAAAAAAAGAATAGCAAGGGAATATCGGTGTTCTTTCTTTCGAGACTCACGCACGTCGCCACCTCCTTGGTCCCGCTCGACAGCCAATCCCAACACCATCCCACTGAGCGATGTCTAGCTAGTCCCTTTTCTCAGGTGAGTGCCCCCCATGTCTCCATCCCTAATGGCCGAAAATGATGGATGAGCGTGATGACCGGCGTTGAAGGCCCGAGTGTGACTGCAATAGAGCAGGCCGAGGGCGGGAGAGATGAAGAAGTCCCGAGCATCTCGACTCCAGCTCGGCCAGCTAATCCTTCACGACCATCCGTCGATGCAACTCCAACATATTGCAGCGCCTCCACGAACCAATCCCGATGATGGGTCAACACAGGTAGCAAATGTGATGTCGTGGGTCGATAGTCGCAATGAACGAGCATGGTCTGAGATACGCACGTAGGCTGCACTAGCGGCGGTGCATGCGAGTATGTCTCGACGATGGCGCGACTACCAGATCTAACGTTGCAGTGTGGCGCGCGAGGAGACCCGACATTCAACGGTGGCATGATCAGCGTAGACACGACGGTGCGGCGACGCACGAGCAGACCTGACGGTGCGGTGGCGCGATGAACAAATTCTGACGGCAACGTGGCGAAGCAGACTAGGCGGTATGGCAATGCGACGAGGGGGTGATCGACGGAGATCCGATGAAGGAGCGTGCGTGGAACCATGGTAAGACGCTTTCTCATTCCTCCTTTCATAGGTCAGCTGCAAAATTGTTCTTGCGTTCTGAAGACTTACGTAGAAGACCATGCAAATGAAAAGAAGGTGGGAGGTAGCAGACGCTCAGGTGAAAGAATAAAATAAAGAAAACAAAGGAAAACAAAATAAACAAATAAAAAGGAATAAAAAAAAAACATAAGCAGACTTAGGTTTGGGGGGTGCACGATTTTGCTCTGAAAATTAGGTGATTTAGTTTTCGATCGAATATTGTGTTTGGGCTGGTATGTGTGGGCTTTGCTCGAAATCTGACAACAGTTGGGCTTTATAGTTGGGCCTCTCTAAAATTAAAAAACAATGAATTTGGAGTCAAGCCTAACGAGTTCTTTTTTAGATCAGGTCGGGCCCTTAAGGCCCGAGTTGGGCTCCAGTCGAATGGGCTGAGTTTACGAACCTGGTCTATATTATTTTTCAGAAAATGCCTTTTTTAAAATCCAAAAAATGGAAAATTCTTAAAAAATATATAAAAAATTCCAAAAAATTCTCAAAAACCTGAAAAATTAGGAAAATGATCATTTTAACTAACTAATCCTATTTTATGGTTTTGTCCTTCCAATTATTCTAAAATGACTATCTTGCCCCTTACAGGCGAATCGTCTAGGAGAAATTCGAAATTTCTTTAAAATTTACAGAAAATAGAAAATGGTCAAACTTGATTGGCCAAGCCCATATGTTGTAATTTGGTCCTCCAATTCTTACTAAAATGGCGGTTTTTTTTCCTCATGGAAAAATCGTTCCAAAATATCCAGAAAAATCTCAGAAAATCTTGAAAATTGGGAAATGGGCAGATTCAACTAGCTAATCCTATTTTCAATAATTTTAATTTCAAATCTCTTCAAAATTGATAATTTTACCCTTTCGGCAAATTGTGCCCCATAATGACGATTTTGCCCTTGATGGGCAAATCGCCTCTAAATCATCCAAACTCTTTTCAAATCTCTAAGTACCTATTCTCTAAACCAATAGGGCTTTATTAGGGATCCATGTATTGATTTGATACCTTTTATCCGTATGCTTTTAATCCTTGATTTACGCATCTATCTTATTGATTGTGATTGATAAGTTAGTTATTTTCATCTGTATGAACTCCTAGATTTTAGGACTCCCTCATCCCAATTCATATGTATGAAATCATAGTTAGGAAAATCACTCAACTTCGTACCGAAAGGGTGTCAATGGTAATATTGGCGTAACTAAGTCCCAAAGTCTCTAGTTTCGTTAGAGTCGTATGGCTACTCCTACTGTCTGACAAGGTTCCCGATCTACCTTTCCCAAAGATCGGTGGCAACTTTAAAAGCATGTACACATATACACATGTCACCCAATCATACTTAAGGTTGAATTCGATAACCTACCGCAATTTGGTATGGGCTTGGGAGGGACCGAGTTAAGCCCGTTCTGAGAAGCAGCTTAGCAATCCATTAACTCGACCGACCAAAGATCGGGTCGCGACAATAATGTCAAAGAATATATGGCTATTTTCTCTGGTTTTCAATCATTTTTTATATCTCATGGGATTTTGTATCAGATTTCTTGTCCATATACCACAAGTAGAACGGCTGAATGAAAAAATTATCTTCTCTTGGATGTGGCCCATTGCCTCATTTTTCATATAAACCTCCCCAAAATGTACTAGGGGCATGTTGTTCTTATAGCATGTTATCTCATAAATTGCCTTCCATCCTAAGTACTTCATGGGAGCATACATTGCTCCACTATCTATCCTACAAGTCTATATTTCACTTTACCACTTTGTGTGTTTGGGTGTGTTTGTTTTTATGCATTGTCTTGCTCCTAGTCTTGATAAGTTCGATCCACAGGCTAACAAGTGTGTGTATCTTGGGTAGTCTTGAACTCAGAAAGAGTATAAGTATTATAGTCTAGTTAGTAGGTGATTGTATGTCTCAGCAAATTTAACCTTTTCGAGGATTAGTTATATTACTTTCTACAATGGCTCCTTCTGAAGATGTTCTGTCTTCGACTATGGTTCCACTACCGCCTATTTCCTTGGCAAGTATGCTTGAGTCGTTAGCTTTGTTGCCTGTTTTCAATTCATCAACAAGACCTATCAACGGCTCTAGTTTGTTCAACATGAGTTAGTGCAGTTGCTACCGGCATTAGATATGTATGATTCTCCACAAGTCATTATTCTATCTTCTGTTCTACCAATTGCTTCTAAGCCTGATTCTACTACCGACATTCCCATTACATTGTGCAAAGGTACATGTTCTTGTGTTGGTCAACCCAATTCTCGATTTACTCCATATAGTAAATTGTCTTATTATACACATACTCGTTACCCTCTTTATCGATTTTCATCCTACGGTTGTTTTGCTCCTATAAATTCCTCATGTGTTGCTTCTTTATCTGCTGTGTCTGTGCCAAGCACTGTTGTAGATTGGTGACAGGCTATGGAGGATGAAATGCAGGCGCTACAAGATAATGGAACATGGCAACTTACATCGTTCCCTGTTAGGAAACAGGTTGTCGGGCACCATTGAGTTTTTATAGTGAAGTTTCAACCAGATACAACTGTTGAGTGTCTCAAGGCATGTTTAGTTGTTAAAGGTTACACCAAGACATATGGAGTTGATTATGATGATACATTCTCTCCTGTCGCAAAGATACATTCTGTTCGTGTTTTCATCTCTTTTGTTGTCCATTATGGTTGAAATCTTCACAAATTTGATGTAAAATATAACTTTCTTCATGAGGACTTGGCAAAGGATATATATATATATATATATATATATATATATATATATATATATATATATATATATCGAGCAACCCCTGGCATTCGTTACTTAGGGGGATTCTACCAGTGTTTGTCACCTACGTAAGGCATCATATGGGTTGAAATAGTCTCCTCATGCTTAGTTTGGTCATTTCAGTGATGCAGTTATTTGATTTGATTTGCGACATTATACTTAGATCATTCTGTATTTAGCTCTACTTTTCCTGTTGGGTGTTTTCTCTTTGTTGTGTATGTGAATGATATTATCATTACTGGTAGTGATTCTATAGGCATAAAAAAATTGAAATAATTTTACAGGCAGAGTTTAGCACAAAAGATATGGCTGTTTGTGATATTTCTTGGGCATTGAGGTGGCCTACTCACGTGATGGTATCTTATTATCACAGCGAAAAATATGTACTGGATATTCTCAATGGGGTTGATTTTCTTGGAGTAAAGCCTATTAATGCCTCGATGGATCCTAATGAAGCTTGATATAGAATATGATGAATTGCTTCATGATTCAAGTAAGTATTAGAGATTGATGGATAAGCTCAATTATTTAACCGTTACCCAATTGAATATCTCTTTTTCTATTAGTGTTATTAGTCAATTTATGAGTACTCTTCGCACTACACATTAGGAGGTAGTGTTACATATAGTTAAATACTTGAATGGAGCATCGAGTAAAAGGATATTGTTCAAGAATTATGGACATCTTTTTGTCATTGGATAGTCTAATGCTGATTGTGTTGGTTGTCCTTTTAATAGACGATCAACTTTTGGTTACTGTGTATTCTTGGAAGGCAAGCTTGTGAGTTGGAAAAGTAAGAAACAATAATTGGTATCTCGATCGAGTGCTGAGGCAGAATATCGGGCCATGGCTTATGTGACTTATGAGTTGATTTTGTTGAGAATATTATTATCCAAATTAGTATATCATCTTTAGCTCCTTTAATTCTATGTTGTATAATCGTTGCTAAGCTTATCATTTCAAATCTAAACATGAAACATATTGAAATAGATTGTCATTTTGTACGAGAAAAGATTCAAAACTTGGATATAACACTTCAATGCACATGAACTGAAGACCATCTTGCTGATCTTTTCACTAAGTCATTGAAGGCAATAGAATAATTACTTTGTGTAACAAGTTGGAGTTTTCTTATATTTATGCTCAACTTGAGGAGAGTATTGAAAGGGTGGTTTAGTTTTTTTTTTTTTTTCAGAATTAGTGAGCCCTAATGCTCAATATATATATGTTGTTTGTTGTAATATAAAATTTTGAATGCCGATTATGTTTTTCAATAATATCAAAGAGACATTTTCTTGTGGAATACTTTGATATTGGCATATGCTCGAGTTGGAAATCTTGAGGAAGTAATGCATCTTTTGACTAGAATGAAACATTAGAAACACTAGACATTGCCAAAAAAATTGGTGTTTCTTGTAGAAGAAGACAAGATTGTGCTTTCTTCTTTCTAAGGGTCAAAGTGACATATACAATGACGTTTATCATAGTTTCAACAATTCAGAAGTTTGCATAGATAAGAGTTTGGCGGACAAATGACCCGATACAAGAGCAATGTAGGAGGGTTTGCACCCTTTCCATGTTCAAAGTTTTCTACAAAGAACTTTTGCAAAGCTATAGTTAGCTGGATGTCAAGATTCATGAACAACGGCCAGTCGGCACATATTTGATCCAAAAGTGCATCATGAGAATGAGAAACATGTAGTGCCTTTCGTTTATCCAATCTCGATGTGATTTGTGCTGTCAAATGTCTGAATCAAAGGGAGTATTGTGTAGAACATGCTTTAAGATTGTTTGGTGTCACGTCCCGAACCCTACTATGCATAGCGACATCCTGCCATAAGTGGTCGTTAAGATTGTGACATCCAAGGCTTGTTGTCGACCATAACACCATGTGTAAGAGATAAACGAGCAAAAGCAAATCAAACCACTCTCATAACAAATCAAGAAGATGAATAAAAGATAGAGAATAGAACCCTCGAAACCAAATCACTTTATAAACATGATAAATGCTTACAACAAATACTTACACGAGCCTCCCCAAAACAACCACGTACAATAAAAAGGGACGGTGGTTGACTATCCTAACTATCTCCTATTAATGGATACATAAAAAAGGGAGAGGTAACTACGCTAGTCCAAAAAACTCCACTACCATCAAACAACGACTTCGGCTTAGGTTCAAACTCCATCGACTCCTCTTCAAGGTCGGACTATTTAGGGTCGGTGTCCAGACTAGTCATACCACCATTAGGGGGAACAACTTCCATGGGGTCCCACTCACCAACTCCATTATAAGGTATATCAAAATCTTGGAATGGACCATAAGGCGCATCCCTATCTCTAAGAGTCCATGATAAATAGGTATGAGACTTCCAAAAGGTCTCCCCTACATCAATCCACACAATACTAAATGCCTAACTAAATCTTTCCTCCACTTATCGGATACTCTATCACCACTCGAGCGATATCCATGAGTATCCTAAAATGTTTCGATGGGTCGTTCACTTTCAAGATTTAGGGTCTGAAAGATTTGAGGATAATAATAATGAGAATATAATCTCAATAAGCAAACTTCCTAAGCCTTGTCTAGGGTAACACATACCTCCGAATCACCTTAAACATGCATTTGAATCAATTAGAACTAACAATCATATAAACACAACAAAAACCATAACCATAATTAACCACATGGCACAATTCAACCAGGGTCATACTCACATAACATAATAATGGCTAATAACCTAGACGTACCTAAAAACACAATATCAATACATGACATTTCTCAAACGCCTATCACACTTAAATATCCTAATATATTATGACCTACGTAACACACATAAAGTCCTTACCACAGCCCGCGTCAAATGCATCGGGCTGACGATTCTCTCAACAATGACTAGCGGTAAAACGCATCAATCTTTGCCACGACCCGCGTCAGACACATTAGGCTGGTGATCCTTCAATAACGACCCACGTAAAACACATCAGGTCTTGCCATGACTGCGTCAAACGCATCAGGCTAACGATCCTCCTATAACGACCCGCGTAAAACATATCAGGCCTACAAAGCTACCTGTGTCAAACACATCAGGTATCAGCAATCGCTTGCGTTGTCGAGCACAACAACATCCCGCGTGAAATGCATCAAGGTTTCTCCAACCTCCCTATCACTCCAACTTTCCCATGTTAAATGCATCAGAGATTTAGGCGATTAACAACATGTCAATAATCAAATCAGATCACACATAGACATCCAGAGACTCACAATCATATCACATGGTCTTACACTATACATCAATTTTGAACTCGATTGAGTCGCATAAACCACCGAATCGGCCCATACACACCATGCATAAAAATCCCAAATAATATAATTTCAACTCATAATCTAATCTAACTAACTACCTAACATGCTGTATCAAATAATCAGCTCAATCCCTAATCACATGAACATCGATCAACTATGAGCAATACAAATAAGTAATGAATAGTATTCGAAACTCAATGATAGTATTCATTGCAATGAACATACCTAGATGTAATAAATAGTATTCGAAACTCATGAGAACAGTACCCATATACCATGAACAATATTCGAAACTCAATGATCAATACCCAATGCAACGAACAGCCCCTAATCATCTATAATCAGCCCTTAATCGCAACCCAAAAATCACCCATTAGCCTAGTCAAAGATTAGAGGGTTTGCTTACTCCAAATCCAAACTCAAAAGCCCACTAACCAGCTCTAATAACGATGACAAACGGCAGCGGTGATGCGGCACGATGGTGGGGAGGCGATGGTCGGCTGAGCGACGATGGGGGAAGAGAGAGAGAGAGAGAAAGAGAGAGGAAAAGAGAGAAATGGGAAAAATTTGAGGGGAAAGAAATGGTGACCTTAAAGTGACATAAAGTGGGTAATTGAAGTGACGGGTGGATGGTGGGTTTTAAAATTAATGAAAAAAATTTAAAATTCAAACCCATTAATTATCTTGTCTATTGCAAATAATTATGGATGGTAGTTTGGTAATTTACGAATTTAGGATCGATCGGGAATTTTGGTACAAACGACTGATAAAAGATTGCGATCACTCAAAAGATTTCTAGCTGCTAGTCTAAGGAAACTAATGCAATTTCAGGGCAAAAAGGGTCTTTTCTGACTTTATTTCACTTTTCCCAATGATTTGGAGCGAAACACCAAATAGCTGAACCATACGAGGCGACGTCCAATAAACAGCATTGATATCCTTGAAAGTTCGATACCCAAATTTCGAAGTCCGATTTGTGGGCAAATTCGATCAATTGCGACTTTAGCGTATCTCAAACCAACGGACGACTTTAGGAGTTACGCGTGTCGACCGACGATGCAAGCCATGGCGACCTTGATTGTCATGTAATTGCGAGGATCAATCACTAGTTTTGAAAGTTATGATCGTTAGGCATTGGTTTTGGGATGTTTGCAATCCATACCATGATCATACGAAATCACCCGCGATCCAATTATATAGATAGTTCTATAACCGTTCTTGGATATAATGGTCCAAAATATTTCCTCGTCATCCTTGGGCCAAAGTGTCGATTCCTGGTCAATCCTTTGGGTCAATGTATTTAATTCCTAGCTAGTCTTTTCCTAATGGTCAGTCTTCTCAAAAGTGATCAATTCCAAGTGAGATTTATCTAAAGCGCATCAATGAGATATCCATTCGTTTCATAATCTTAAAAATGGGGTCGAATTTTCAGAATGTCACATTTGCATTCAAGATATTAGGGGGCTTCCATCTTTCTTCTTCTTACAAAGGTGGACAAGGAATGCTGAGTAGGGCACTGAACGTTATTTTGAATCAAGAAGTAGCTGCCATAGAATTTAGATAAAGATGGGTTTGGAGTCTCAATTAGTCACGACCACGGGCCGGTTTGGGCCCAAAACAAGTTCGGGTCAAAATCAGAACTGGCCCATTGATTGGGCCAGCGGTTCCAAATTGGAACCGGCCCATTGCATATGGGCTCAGAACCGACGATTCGGGCCAGTTTTGAACTGTGGATAAAAAAAAGTTGCAAATTATGTTGAACCGTGGGACTCCACCCATTTATGAGCTCTGCTTTCTCACTCCTTTCAAGTTTCACTCATTCTCTTTTCAGCCGTAAACTCCCAGTCTACCCCCCTTCCCTCTCTCTTACTTTTCTTCTTCTATCTTCTCTCTTCTTTTCTCTCTCCTCGTCCTTCTTCCTCGATGCACCTTGTCGTATTTCTTCTTTCTCTTCTTCATTTGCCGATGCCACCACTGCTTCCTACGTCCACCACCGTCCCCAGTCGACCCCTCCGTCCGTCGTGCCTCGCTGAGCCACCGTTCGACGCACATACCGCACTCACCGCAAGCCCACGCTAGACCCACAACTGTTACAGAAATTAGAATTGCCGATTCAAAATTGAATAGAAACTTCCTGTTCCGAAACCATGGCCATATCTAGTCTCGATGAAATTGCTGCCAAATATGTAGAATTTGATGCTACATCTTTTGAGAAATATGAACTTGCATATGAAATTATGCCCGATGGTGGGAAGAAACTTCTCTGGCACAACTAAGTTTAGGATAAATTTTGTAGTTGGGAGTGCGTCTATAATCTCTTTTTCCAACAGGCCTAACTTTTATAACTAGAGGACATCAAATTGCTTTTAACAGTGGATATAGAAGCTTTTTTTTTAATTAGAGCCGAAATTTTGTTGATAAGAAATTATGCATTTTGCTAGGTCCATAGTAGCTTGTGGGGAAAATTTTGATATCAACTTAGAATTAGCATTTGATGTATGAAGGAATTTTCGTGGCAGCAATAAGTATAATCAAGTGAATTATGCTCATAATGTTGGAAGACCAAAAAGTTGAGTAAATAGTAGTAGCATTACTAGCAGGGATATGGTTCACTGCAGGACAATCTGGGTGCCCATGGAGACTTAGCAACTCTTATGCTAATGCTACATTAATTGTCTCCAGTTGAGCGTATAAGAGGAGGAGTCTAAGGATGTTAAATCAGTTATTCAGTTGTGTTTAGGCGAAGATAGTTGAGATTCAATTGGAACTAATTGAAAGTTTCCAAAATGAAATATTTTACCGTTTGTTTTTCTTTGAGCCATGCTCGAAAGACTTCTCTCTCATGGATAGGAAATCTAGCATGATAATTAACATGAACAGCACGTTGGGTGTGTTTTGATTATTTAAAACTTATGTGAGACACAATGGCAAAATCACATGGAGAGAGGGCTACTTGGGAGCTTGAGAAGAGGCGAGATGCAAATACCCTCATTTGTTTGATAGTCGAGGTAAGTTTAAATTTTGATGATAAAATTTTTTTAAAGGAGAGTAGAATGTAATAAATTGGACCAAAGTTCAAGCCCATGTCTCAATAGCCACAATTTAGCCCACTTACAAATTTCCTTCACTTAATATGCACCTGAAGCAGTGAAGCCAGCAAAGGTGGGAAAGAAAAAGAGAAAAGGAGAGAGGAGAGAGAAATGTTGCGTTCCCGATTTGGATACCTCGACAAGCCGAATCAACTGCAAATTACAACGCTAGGTAAGTATTCAAACCGATCATTCTCTACTCGAAGTAATTTTGGAAGTTATGGCACAAATTAGGGTTATGTCGATTTTGAGCTAGAAAGTTAGATTTTGGGAGTTGTCAAGCTATGAGCATACATGGAAATGGTAGTTTAGATGCTGTGAGTTGTGGGATTTGACAGAACTTGACTGTAGCTTACAGTTTTTTCGAAACACAATTTGAAGTTGGCTACGCGCAATGAACAAAGCATGATCGTTTTCGTGCCAATTATCATCAATCGGCAGTCGTCCTTTGATTTGGCTAAGTGAGGGTTCTTGTAGTATGTCAAAAGAGCTTTATTTGGACCGCAAGTTTGTTTGAAACGGGATTCGGAGGCAAATTATGGCCCAAGCAATTTCAGTGCGCAAGTGGACCACAATAGGTTTCCATTATAGGCAAGCTTTTCTTTGATGCATAGGCACGGTTTATCGATGATTAGGCTTAGTTTAGTCGAGTCATTCATTAAAATATCCTTTACTTGATTTTGATATCGTTTTCCAATTATTATTAGGAGTTCGAGTGCATCAGGTTGAGTAACTATTGTAGGTGGATTTTGGCTTGCCCAGGTGAGTGATGCTATCTCTAATTTAAATTTGTAAACTAATTCTCGAAATGATAAAGATTTGAGTATTGTATGAGTTATTGAAGCATGTTTATTGCATAAAATTTGAATCGAGTATTTATTACTTTTCAATTATTTGTGAATGGTTTAAGAGGCATTTTAAAGGTGCTTTGAAATACTACGTTTTATGAGGTGGATTCCAAATGGTGCGAGAAATCTATTGATGAACTGAATTGAGAAAGATTATTTATTTTGAATTTGCAAAATCTTTTTGGGAAGAATTATGAAAAGCTCTTGACTTTGGTTTGGTTTATGAGATGTTATATAGATCGACTTTTGAAATGCTTTATAACAAGTATTTGATTTGATTCGGTTGTAAAATCAATTTATGAGATGAGTCTTGAAATGATTTTAGAAATATTTTATGAAAAGAATTGATGGTGGATGATTGAGTTACGAAATGTTATGTTTTGGTTTGTGAACTATTTTGTGATATAGATTATGAATCAACTTGTTGAATTGTGAAGGATGCTGATGTGAGTTTTGTG
>JAGVVM010011105.1:0-10174 GCA_019149425.1 Psidium friedrichsthalianum
CCTTTTCAGATTTCAGCCGAACCTAGAAAATTATTGTCATTTTTTCTTGAAAATTAACTTCATGAAAAACATTTTTTAGAAACGTTACATTTTACTTGAAACAAAACAGAGCCTAAATCTAATCAAAGAAAATAATGGTTCATTAACAAAGGTAAACTACCTGAACATGTATATTGTAGAAGGTGTTCTTGTTCCGCCACACGACTCGAAGGTGGAAGAGCTTATGAGAGGAAACCCATGTAATCCAAGGTAAGCAAGACCTCAGAGAAATCGACAGTCTGATGAGCCATGACGTTTTCTGGTGCATATTTGAATTGCAACCTCGCTCTCACTCAAACGAGCCGTGGATATAGATGGCACCAAATTTTGAAGTGAACCTTTTCCTTCATTCATTTCTGGTGATTAGCACGATAATCTCCATCTCGAGTAGCATTCATTCTTGATAACAGCTTTTCCTTCTCTCGATGAGTTTCTCCACTTGTTGTTGCAGTTCCAATATGTATTTCGGTGCTCGGGACACCGTCGTCGGGATGCTTAACTTCTTATGGAGGAAAAGGAATGATATCAAACTCCATTAAAACCAAATTTTACGGGTGTAATTCTTTTGCTACTCGAGTACATAAATATTAGATAACTTAAAGTATGTAGGGATTGAGGCTGAAGCAGCTAGTGATAGAAGACATAATGAAGTTGAACAACAGGCTGTTATTAGGTCAAAGAATCCGTTTGAAGCCTAAAAATATCCGAATTGTCAGGAAAGAAGATCAAAAACATGATAAAATAAAGGATTTAAAGAAAAATTAAAAGAACTAGGGTTATATATGATTACACAATCTTAGATACAGGACTAATAGCATCAGCATATTTACCATTTGATCAGTGGCCGGAAGCAGCGAATGGAGTGTGGCGTACACACCATTCATCTTCTTCCGCCTATCACGCTCGCTGGTGTTGTGGTTCAGCTTCCTGACCATTGTTGATTCGCCGTTCGCCGCTCCAAATGGGGTGCCAGGAGGATCGCGCGCCAGCTCCGCCTGACGAGACGTTGTAGATGGTGATAAGAAGGGAAAAGGGAGAAGAGGTGGTGAATAGCTAGTGTAGGGCATATCTGTCCACGTAGTTCCTTTGCTCATGGCTTGTGGAATCCTCCAAGAGCCAACCATCCTTTGCTCATGGCTTGTGGAATCCTCCAAGAGCCAACCACTAGGAGAAGAAGACAGCATGGGGTGTACTACTCTTTCCAAGGCTTTTGAAAATTGTAGTTCCGTAAGAAGGTGAGATGACCATGACTTGTCTATATATTAACGACCGCAGCTAAAGATTAATGGCATAATATATTGGAAAAAGATGGCTGATTTAGGAGTAATAGGGTTGATCAAGGCCCGTGACATCAACAAGATGGAAGTTTTATCTCGTTTCAATAAAGTTTAATTATGGATGCCTTATCTAAAACGTAAGCTAGCGTGCATACGTGTCCCAAGTGTGTGCGTGGCTCGTGGCTTTGTGTGCCTAAGCTTCTTGTGCTCACCTCTGTTGATGTCCATACACGAGCCCGCCTGATATATTATCCTACTATTTGTACATGTGAGATGAATGAAGCCTTTTTTCTCGATTCATTTGGTTAAAAGATACACCATATGAATTATTACGATATTTAAATATTAAATCAAGCCTTGTTATCAGCTTAAGTTTTTTAATTTGACTTTCTTCATATTGAGCCAGTTTCTACTATTTCCTCGTGTGTGTACACCTTTGTCATTCAAATTCACGTATCACTCTTGTTGGAGTTGGTGAATACTTCGAGAACCCTTATTTCTCACACCTGACATGCCTACGTGAGTTTAGGAAAATTGAAGTATAAATCGACGACATGGGGCCCTTGCGCATAGAATGCGGGGGTTCGGGGCAGCGCCCCCGACACGGTGGGTCCCGCTGCCCGGGTCCCTTGGTAAACGGATGGCTACCCGCTCGCCAATGAGCGAGCGAGGGCTCAAGAGCAGTGCCCCTGAAACAACATCGGTTTAGGCTTGTGTTTAAGTATGCATATTTGTTGTTGGATCAAAGGGCTTTCGGATAGATTAAGGTTTTAAATCTATTATTTTTTTAAATCATATATATTGTACTTATATGAAAAATCAGAGTGACAAGCGAAAAAATATAGTGGAATCCCTTTGCAGGACATAGCTCTATTATGGAGTGACCCGAGTAATCTCGTGTGTCATCAATTTTTTATTTTCTGTGTGATTGCATTGATATTCGGTTTAGGATCAATCCCATCAACTCTTTATCCGACATGCATATGAGAGGAGATGTTGAAAATGTCCTACATTGCTTGACAATTATATGCTTTTTACATAAACAAAATCTCACCCCACCGATCAATATAGGTTTTTCGGTTTGACTTTTCTACGTGAACCATAGAATAGTATAAGCATATGCATGTGTTGAGATTGTTTGTCAGCTTTCATTCCATTATTTTGGTAAGTTGCGCTCCCTCTCTCTCTCTCTCTCTCTCGATCTCGACCGAACTTGATGGTTGTTTCTTTTCTTATTTCATATGTCTCGATCGAGTGCAATTAATGGTTTTTGTTTAGTGGGTCATTCAATTCAATTTGATAATGAGGATACCACCCCCTAATAGAAAATGTATAATCCTCATGAATACCCTTCAATTAGTTTATAATAAGATATCTGACTTGGACTAAACTATTGGGACGATCATTTGTTTAATGCCTGATTAGATGTAAATCGTGCATCATATATCTCCAGCTTTACTTGTTTTTCTTCTGGCAAAAGAAAAGGAAAAAAGAAAAACAGTGACTCGGGAAGTGCGCATGCTATCAAATCAAAACACGAGCACAAAACGAGGTCATCACCAGAATTCACTTGCATGAAGTGCCATACCACACGCATAAGCTCGAAGGGATTATTTTATATGTATCTACCTACATATATGTATTTAAGTCAACATTGAATTTTATCTCACTTAATTAAACATTGAGAAATTACTAAAATAATCCCAAACCTATTAAAATTGTGTCCATTCAGTTCTAATTTCGTTTTTTTGGCCAATTGAGTCATAAACATTTTATATTTGTACTAATTTACTCTATTTGGTCAGTCGATGCTGACGTGACTAATTTCCAATAATATTTTAAAATTTACATTTTTTTTCAAAATTTTTAATTATTTTTTATTATTTTTATGGTTAGGAAGCCCTCACCGGCCGTCGACAAGGGTTTGCAGCCCTTGCCCAGACTCGCACCCCTTCCCCAATGGGTGAGGGCTTTCGTCCAATGGTCGATAAGCTCCAACAACCCTCACCAGTCACAAGTAGAAAGCAAAGAAGAAAGAACAAAAAAGAAAGAAAAAATCATAATTAAATTCAAAAAAAAAAAAAAATAAAATACTATATTAATCTCGTCAGCGCTGGCTAACGAAATGGGCTTAATTAGCACAATATAAAAGGCTTAAAACTCAATTAGCTAGAAAAAAAGGTTTATGACTCATTTAACACAATTGCAATAGGTTTAGGATTGTTTTGGTAATTGTCCATTAAAAATTCCAATAGTACCCTTCTATTAAATAATATAATCACAAAAAAGGACATAATAAATAGGAAAAATTACTAGAAAAGTCCTAAACCTATTACAATTGTGCCAATTTAGTCATAAATATTTTTTTATCAATTCAATCCTGAACTTTTTGCATTTGTATCAATTCGTTTCATTTGGTTGGCCAGAGCCAGTGTGGTATTGTCAATGTTGACGTGACATTTTTAATAATATTTTAATAATTTTTGAATTTTTATTATTTTCAAAATATTATTTAAAAGTGTCACATTAGTGCTGGAGGGCCAAATGTATTGAATTGACACAAATAAAATAGAAAAGCTTGAGGATTGAATTTTAAAAAAATTAGGATTGAATTGGCATAATTATAATAAATTTAAAAAAAATGGTAATTTCTCTAATGAATATGCGCAGCGCTATTTTCCTCCCTCATTTTGACTAAGTCACTCCTTTTTTTTCAATTTACAGATCGAATACCCTTCCCCCTATTCTTTTTTTTTTAACCAATCTAACCAACATAAACTACCTTTATTTCTATTTCTCTCTTAAATTATCAATTTTCACTATACAAAGGTCAAATTACACCCAATAAAATATCTTCTTATCATGCATCATATTATCACTTTGTCTAGAGAAGGTCATTATTTTTAATTTATGATCTCTTTTTTTTTTGTATTACAAAATTTTTGTAGTAAATTCTAGTTATAAGGATTATGAACACACAATTAACTGTCTTAAAAGTAGTTTGAGGGAAACATTCTTTCGAAGTTGAAAATTAAAATTCAATCTAATCATCTAGCAAATTTTGACCTTGTGGATGATTTTCCAGAATAAATTTGTAGGTTTTTAAAGTTAAACATTGCTGATTTGTTTTAAACTTTTCACATTTTAATATGAATGGCAAGATGGGGTTGAAAATTTATTTACACATTCTTCACTTTCAAACTCGCGTAAATATTTTTCAAAGCACAAAGGTTAGCAGAAAAAAACTAATAAATTAAACAGATTTCCCAAAGAAGATGGGATTGTCCCCCCCAGGTTGCTGTCACCCAAGTGCATTATTGCTAGATTTTGTAAATTTCCCAAATTTGAGGGGATAGCACCTGAAAGCTGGTTAGAACCCACAATCAACAACTCCAAGTTGACAAAATTCCCGATTTCTCGTGGGATCTCCCCAAATATTTGATTCCAGCCAGCATTAAATTTTGTGAGAGTGGTGGATAAATTACTTATGCACTTAGGTAGAACCCCACCAAACTTGTTCTCATCAATACCCACCGTCTGTAATTTGGTAATGTTAGTTAACGAGCAAAGGAAGCTCAAGTCTTCAGGTTTTCCACTTCCAAGCTGATTTTCAAGGATTTGAAGCCAATAGATTATACAAATTTTTCAAAGAAGGTACTTTGCCCGAAAATTTGTTAACTCCAATTAGAAGCTTATCCAGCCTTGCGCAGTTTGATATCAAGGGAGGAATTGGCCCCTCAAGTTGGTTCTCGTGAACACTAAAAAATCAAGATGTGGGAGTTTGAGGCCTATGCTGGCGGGAAGAGTCCCATGTATCCGGTTGAATGAAGAATCAAACATTTTTAGCAAAGAGAGATTGAACGACGAAGATGGAATTGTATCCGACAATTTGTTTGCTCCGAAGCCAACGAATTGCATGTTTGTCAGGTGGCCGAGAGCTCGGGAATGCGCCCGCTCAAGTTGTCCAAAGTAAAATAATGGATCGCCGGTGAAGATAAGTTCCCAATAGAGGAAGGTATACTCCCGGTGATATTATTTCTATACAAAGAAAAATGTCGTCGCTTTGATAATGAACCAACCCCTGTAGTAATTTGTCCAGTTTGTTGGTTGACTCCAAGGGACAGGCCGACAAGGTTAGAGCAACCCGATATGTTTATGGGAATTTCGCCAACCAATGAATTGTTGCTTAGTTGCAGAATACGCAGGCAACGCAACGGCCAAGTTGTGGAGGGATTTCATGATCAAGACTGTTGTTTTGGAGCCCTTGTGATTGCAAGATGTGGAGAGATCAATCAGGAAAGCCCTTGTGATTGCAAGTCCAGGACCATGACCCTCCTGTGCCTCCGGCTGCACGTAACGTTGTACCACTGGCAAAACCCAATGCTATCATTCCTTGAGTCAAGCACACCAAAAGGGTATCCCGTTATGCCAGCCTTAAACGCAAGCAGCGCGAGTCTCTCCGTCTCATTGGTGGCAGAAGAGACTTGGTAGAAGCACAATGCATGAGCAGTACCGAGAAGCAAGTGGCATGTTTGAGAGACTGCAAAACTAATGCTTAAGAGTTTCATGACTGAAAGCCCGAGGAAGCCGGATATGATAGCAAGGCAAGAAAAAACAAAAGGTAGGGCCAGTGCTAATGGGAACTTTCAAGAGATTTGAGGTGTCGATTTTTCAAGACAGCGAATCCAGCAAGGTTAAGCTGGCCCAAGGCCCGCGAGCGCTCTTCTTCTTTTTCTTTCTTTTCCTGCAAACAACATTCAGTGATTTAGTGGTAAACAAAGAGATGGTTGAAGTAAATGATGTTGACTCAATGGTCATTGAACTATTTACACCTTTTCGTATTTTGTATTTGGACTACTTCACTTAATTTCGTCTGTAGAATTAGACTTTGGAGGTATTTATCATGCACGTCTTGGCCTGAGGCACTTGATGTCTAGCCATATTGATGGGATTTATCCTAAACCGAATATCAAGCAATCACACAGAAAATAAAAAATTGATGACACACGAGATTACTCAGGTTCACCCCAAAATAAGACTATGACTTGCAAAGAGATTTCACTATATTTTTCCGCTTGTTACAATGATTTCTCATACAAGTACAATATATATATATATATATATATATATATATATATATATATATTTTAAAATAATGGGCCTAAAACTCTAGTTTATCCGAAAGCCCTTTATTCCACAACAAACGGGCCTACTTAAACAAAAGCCTAAAGCCGATATTGTTTCGAGAGCGCTGCCTCCACCCGCTCACCGGCGAGCGGGACAGCCGCCCGCTGACTGGACAGCAAGACTCCCGTGTCGGGGGCACTGCCCCCGAATCCCTGCATTCCTCATGTAGGGGTCCCATGTCGTCGATTCACACTTCGATTTCCCTAAGCTACGTGCGCATATCCGATGTGAGAAACAAAAGTCCCCGAAGTATTCACTAACTCCAACACATATATGCACGAGAGTTAATCTGATGCAGATATATGGCAAAGAGAATCACTGATGGTCCAAAGAAGCACGACATAAGTGGCACTTTTTTGTCCTATTCATGTTTAAAAAAGAAGAAATTCTTTGGTTAAACTAAATTAGTTAGCTACTCAACTAAAAAATCTGAACACACCTCATTCACGCTGCCTTTAGAAAAAAAAAATCAAAACAGTCCTAAACTTATTACAATTGTGCCAATTCAGTCATAAATCTTTTTTGTCAATTCAATCATAAACCTTTTTTTGGTCAATTTGGTCCTAAACCTTTTACAATTGTGGATAATTTTTAATATGATATTTTTATATTTATAATTTTTTCCTTTTCCTTTTCTTTTCGTTACTTTTTTTCTTTAGACTTTAGGGCCACGATGGGGCGAGGGTGTATCAACCCTCGCTAGATCTAGGTTAGACACTGCACACCCTTGTCCTCGCTAGCTCGGTAGGGGTGTTCCGGCCCTTGCCTATGGCTGAAATCTAAGGGAAAGACAAAGTAAAGAAAAGGAAAAAAAGAAATAAAAATATTATTAAAATTATCTGCATGACCCGTCAAAATTTGTTGAATGAACTAAATTGGTACAAATGCAAAAGGTTTATGACATAATTGGAAAAAAAATATTTATGACTGAATTGACGCAATTGCAATAGGTTTAGGAATTTTGTGGTAATTCTCCTAAACAACATCATATCCTAATATAATGATTGATGCTCCGTTTGTTTTGCAAAAAATGAATGGTTTCGAAAATATCTTTTTAGTTTATATTCTTTGAAATAATTAGTCAATGAGAAATGTTTTTATTATTGATAATAATTTATGTATAAATATTTTCATAAATGATGAAAATAATTTTCGTTCATTCATTTTTTGTAAGCTATATAATCGATCATTTTTACGAAAATGACTTTCAAACTGTTTATTTTTTGCAAAATAAACAAAGCTGAAAATTCAATTAGATGCTAAAGCAAGAAATACGTCCGTCCCTCTTGACCATATAGGCAGTTATATTCTCCTCCAGAATCTTCGCCAAGACCAACATCAACTTGTCCTTTCCACGTTGCTCTTCATTGGACGTCGCCCATTTACCCATTAATTTGACAAAGATTGGTACCATGTGAAAGTCGATATGAGTCGACAAAAATCTACAAAATTAGGGAATTGTAACATGTGTAATTCTTGATTTTAAGTTTTGTATTTCACTTGTTGAAATGAGAAGATCTCCATGACATTTGGAAAAATAAATACTTAAAAGCAGAAGACAAGGATCAGTACATCGCGAGTGCCGCAGTTTATGTACGGCGCTCATTTGAGTGTCAAATCGGATCAAAATCAATCACTTGAGTGCCACTTCCGACAAATCATCCTACATGAATTTATTGTTTTTTATTGATTTTTTGTCACATGTGGATTTTTTTATCATTATTTTATATTATTTATCTTTTTCTTTTTTTTTGTTTTCTAGTTTTTTTACATTGGCTAGCGAGGGTCACCGGCGACCCTCTCCAGCTACAAATCCATCACCGAGGGCCAAGGGTCGCAACAACCGTGGGCGAGGTCCGTCGCAACCGTGGGCGAGGGGGTGAAGACCCTCGACAGATTTAAGCGAGGGCCTTCACGACCCCGCTAGCCATGGCCATGAAGAACCTTGCCCAGACTAGGAAAGGGCCATCATGCCTACCCTGCGATCGCACTCGCCTTACCGACCACAAGCGAGGGCGCAAAGGCCCTCACCCAAATTTGACGAGGGCCTTCGCGCCTTCGCCCCTGACACTACTGCAAGAGCCCTCGCCTGCAGCCATCGCAACCTCGCTAGCCTAGGGCAAGGTGGCCCTCACCCCTCCATGATGAATTTCTGGCCGGTGAGGTCACTAGTGACCCTTATTGACCAATGTCAAAAACCAAAAAAAAAAATTACATAGGAAAATTAAAAAAATTCAAAATAAATAAAAAATAATAATAAAGGTATTTTAGAAAATATTTAAAATTTCAAAAGAATCGTGCTGGCGTCCATGTAGGATTTCTAGCAAACCAAATCGCTAATGGTACTCAAGTGATCGACTTTTAAAAGTTGTAGTACTCCGTGAGCGAAAAAAAAATTATGGCACTTAAGTAAGCATTATACACAAGTTATGGCACTCCACGTGTACTTACCCTCAGAAGATACATACCTCAACCTTAATTGCCACTTTCATCATAATCCATGGAAAATGTAGCAAAAATTCAATTAACTAAAAAATACAAAAAAAAAAATAAAGAAAATATATTGCAAATCATTTTCAGATATGTTCCAAACTTTTTTAGCCAATACGCAAGAAGTAGGAAAGCATGCGTCTTTATCTTCAATTTTTAAAGATTCCACGTAGTAATTATTTATTACTTGAACCAATGTTAAATATGTATTAGAGGAATCACCAGTTCTAAATAAGTAATTAAGCTTTTTTATAGAATTAATGTAAGGGAAGTGGAAGGAAAGGCAACTTTGTAACAATGTGGCTCAAAGCCCCATACTCCCAGACATTCTTGTTATGATTATTTTTTATAGACCGCTAATGAATTACTGTTGCTTTCAATTGTTTGGACTAGATCTGGCCTTATCGGTGTTCCACAGTATTCATGGATGCCCCAACGAACATCTGGAAAAGCAAATCGGTTCAGGATGACTTGTATCTCCAAGCAACAGAAATGTACACACAAGGATACGTATGGATATGTGAAAACCTATGAACAGTCTATAAAAAAAATTGAATTTATCTTGACTAACTTTGAGAATGGAACTACAAGGTTTCTGCCACCTTAACTAATTTTATGCCGAGGTCTTGGGCCTGGCCTTGGTAGACGTAGGGCCTGGTATTTTGGGCACGGGCTCCAACATTAAGGTCCCAAGCGCTAGGGCTGGGACCTAGGCCACATGGGCATAATCGCTAGGGTTCCGAGCATGGCCTAGATCGACTTGGGTCTAGGCACTAGGGACATGGACGCGAGTAGTGGTCCAAGGCCTAGCCTTGACGGACACGGGTGCGAGTGCCGCTATGGCTTGGCCTTATAGGACTCAGGTTCGAACGTTAGGGGCTTGGTTCAAGTGCCTAGGGTTCGGGCCTAGCCTCGGTGGACCCAACGTGGGCAGCTTGGGTCCCAAGCATGGGTTCAACCTCTTTGGATACACACTCGTGCATTGAAGACCCAGGCATGGGAGCTAAGGACAGCACTGTATCAATAGGACCCAAGCTCGAGCGCGGGTCAAGGTTATGGCTTGATGGACTGAGCCCATCAGGCCGAGGGCGCCAAGGAACCAATCTTGGCAATGGGGGACCCCGGCCATGGGCCAGCACTCAATGGACAGGGCACAAACTCCAAGGGACCAGGCCTGACTT
>JAGVVM010011106.1:0-15550 GCA_019149425.1 Psidium friedrichsthalianum
AATGCCCTGCTAGATTTGGCACAAACACAGCTCAAACTGCAACACATTGCTGCCAAAAACTAAACAGCATCGGAAGTGAAATTCGAAAAGATAATCCAGTGAAAATACATCACCATCACATAAATCATCCAAGCAAAATGACTAGAATACCCAGGTAGTAAACTACGAGAGCAGCATGGGGATGCCAAATAAGGCAAGAAAGGGAAAAAAAGAGACAGGCATGCACAATGGCAAGTTCTATATGAAAGAATCGCAAGAGTGATAAGAAGTCCAGAGACACCATCTATGAACATGCAAGTGGCATTAGCCCTACGAGAGTGGAGAGTTAGAGGGAGCGACTAGCTTTGAGTGGAATCCACAGAGGCGATGGCATCGGCCCATTACGATCTGTCATTGATGGAGGGCGGGGAAGAGGGCGGTGTTGTCAGCTTCTCAAGCCGCATAACATCTTGCCCCATTCATAGCAGTCCAGCTAAATCGACGCCACCGACGGCCCAACTTGCTCATCGCTTGGGACGCACATAGAGAGGAGAATTGGAAATTGTGGCGTTACGAGGATTCATGCTTGGCTGGACGTGGTATTCGGTTAGAGAGCGCCAAGAGATAGAGAGGGTGAGGAAGACAAATGACTGAGGTGAGAGTGCACTTTGCTAGATGAACAGTGAGGGCGAAGGAGAGAGAGTGTGCCGCAAAGACAGCAGCAGTCCTTTTGAAGAAAAATGTAGTAGATGAAGATCGAATGAAGCCACGAAATGCTGTTGAGAGAGTTAAAAATAATTCCCAAGATCCAGGGATGCAAATAGATCAACTTTCGAACTACGCTGAATTCATGTGGGCAAGCAAGAAGATAATCCATTCAACTAAAGCATCTTGTAGCCAAAGGAAAAGAAAGCAAAAGCGATTCCAGTATAGCGGAGAGCCGAAATGGAGGAGCAAATACAACGATCTATCTCGTCATTGCGTGAGCCTTAGAGAGTGAGGTTGTGTGAGATAAAGCACAGGCATTAATTAAATTTAGTACGACCCATTTTAATGGTATTTGATCTTGATGACCTATCTTTGACGAGTCATACGGTACCATCCTAAAACGGAAATTGGACATACTCATCATCATTTGTCCAAGATGACACATAACTTATGTCGCAGCCGCGGCCCGCAATCCCGCGTTAGAGCTGTGGCGTCCCAGTTCGCCACATATACTATTGCTTGACTTTTCAAATGTAAAAGAGTATAACAAATAGAAAATAAAAGCAAGGCATTCATTTATCTATGATCGAAAACGTTCGGGTTCATTTTACATATACTGGAATACATCGGGTGGTTCAAAAATCAACAATGCCCTATTATCAACTATACAAAAAATCAACGACTGCCAGTCTCAACCAAAGGACTCACCGAAAAGTGGAGGCTGACGCGCCTGTTACTTAACCTAAAAAAATTTAACAACAAAAGAATAAGATAAAAAGCTCAGCAAGTCGAATCTCTAAATTCACGACTAAATCATCTAATAATGAAGGGCAATAAGTAGCAATGAAATCTCAAAGTACTCAACAGTCAAGGACCGCCGCAATTATATCGAAATTTAATATATAACGAAAATACTATTCGTGCCATATGGGCCAATGGTTTGCACATATAAAACATTGTCCCGTACCGCCTCCGAGACCAAACCCCAGTCACACAGCAGGGTCTTCCCACAAACTACATGGGGGCAAATTTTTTGTTCGAGCTTGAGGCCTTTATCCGTTCCAACTTTGAAATACGAGACTAACCGTTGATCAAAGTCAGTGAGTGTCATACTATGCCGAATTCCATAATAATATTAGCCCATCGTTATAAGGTAACATGATCTAGAAAGTACGAGAACTACTATAAATCGGCAAAGACAAGCATTGCCATCCTAAAATGGTAATAAGTTTAGTTATCTCCGGAGCAAAGAAACTTAGTCTCATCCGAAAACAACAACGAAGCCGCACATTTGCCCCCAACATACCTCACTCTGCAGTTGTTTTCTCTTTAAAAAACTCATCGAGAAGCAACCACACGATAAGAACTAGGCTTCCACCCATGGAATCAGCTCAATGAAATCCTCATATTAGCCACTGTCAATGAACAAGGAAGCTCACAATAACCTCATTAGACCATGTTCCTTCTAATAGTAGGTAGAGTCCACCAATATCTAGTCAACAATGCCTTTGGTGCAGTTATTGACGCACGAGTCAACTCTTTTATTTCCAAAAAGCTACTGCTCATAATTGACTTAATTTAACCTAGGCCAACAATGACCAACGGTTTCAACCTCTTCGGCTAGCCTTTAGTTTTACTGACCATAGAGCAAATCTAACAATTATTACTATTTTTATTATTGTTATATTATTTATTATAGCATTTAACTTCAACTTTGTCACTACATCTATACTAGCCGTCCTCTCTTTCACGGCTCAAAGTTCCACTCAATTTGCATCAGGAACACGTCACAGATTTACCACCACGCTGCCATCTCAAATTTGCACCTCTAGAACATCAACTCATCATCTCCTCGGCAACCTTCAACGCCCAAGACTTGGTTAACAATTAAAGCTTCAGAACAGCAGTCCAGTTGTTGCAATTGTGCTCCAAGTACGACTACTCACCATACAAGAACCTACAGCATAAAACCTTTCCCCCGAAGAGGAAGTCTGCGACTACCAGACCACCCCCCGATCAGAGTTTCACTTCTTTCGTTTTCCATCCCCTACGGTCCTACCTCCTACGACCACTCCGAAATCCACTTGATGCCTCCTATTAATGCAAGCTCGTTCATTTCGATCAGCGATCGTGTTCCAGACTCTCAAGCTTTGATACGGGTTAACGTCTTTCCATTGCCATCAACATTAGACAAATCTAGTGGATGAGTTAGAGAAAAGACTCACCTTTGACGTCGCTGCAGCTTCCTTCACTCAAATTTGTCCCGCGAAACTCCTCGAAGCTTGCTCGGTCCAGCCCTATGAACGGCGAAGATGGTTCGTGAAGAAGAGAAGGGAAGGTTCTCGTGTGTGATAAAATCGAGGAAGTCCTCCCCAGAAGAAAAAAATATGGCCTCCACTTGGGCTTTTGATCTTGAGTGGCCATTAGAGAAAAGATAGCAATTGGGCTCATCATCCTTATTTAAATAGGAGTTACTAATTGGGCCCATGTCCACAAAAATTTTGCAATCCGATTCAAATCCATAATAAGTCACAAAACTTTATTCCATCGAGTCGAGATTTTAAATGGGCTGGGCCCAATCGCCATTTCTCGACTACCAATCCGTTATATATATAGCCACCGGCTCAATGACCTCGTCAAATTGAATCCAAATTTGTCCGGTCCCAAATCAATTTTCTAATCTATTTCGTTTATTTCTCGATAATCTAGAACTATTAAAATGGGGCATTACAACTTAATACCTTATTTCCTTTCCTCCCGAATTTTGCTTCCATTTATGTTGTCCTTTTCATTATCAGAAATTTGATGGACATAGGCAATCGCTGAACTAAACAAGGAACATACTAATATACTTTTAATCATCGCAAAAATAAATTTAAAGAACACATAATTTGATCGCTTTTTGCAAAGAAATATCCGTCCCTTCTACCTCTAGATGTGATCCTCTTTTTTTTTTTTTTTGGCTAATAATTCCTGAGCTATTTGCCAAAAGGACCATACAGAAGGTCATTTCATATCAGCGCAGACCCGACACCGTTTCAATCCATGAAACAAATGGCATATCGTGTGTCTATTTCCAAATGAGGTGGCCAGTCACTCAGAGTAGATTGACGCAGCAGGCTCATTCAAGGCTACTGAAGAACAAGAGATGTCCAGTTTAGGTACAGCAAATGGGCCATCTGCTATGCCCTTGAAAATCCATCTGTATGCTGCTTCCGTGAAGTGATACCGTCCCAGCTTGCATACAAGGACGGGTCATCGCATACCATTGCGTTGGAATTGCATGATTCCGACGAGTTATAATTTGTAGGTTCCTCCTCCTCCACAGCATGCTCTAAGGATTCTGCCTTCAAACCTGTTCAAAGGAGAGTTCGATTAACCGCCAATACAAGCGATGTGTCGGTCAGGGATGCTGTTAACTGGCCAACCATGGATACAATGAGTTGACAGAAGAAATTTGCGTGTGTTAGCCATTGTTGTTGTCAATTTGAAAGGCCAAATAAGATATTAGCAGCAAGACTGAAATTTCATCCCAACAAATTATAACGCTTGGTCATCTCCGTTGCGAAAAGGTAGTGGATTAACCGGCTTCCTCTGGACAAAATAAGTGAGCATCGCTACATCGGGGATAGGAAGTGAGAGCTTCATCATGCACCAAGAAGAGAGAGGGCTAATGGAAGAGTCTGTTATGGAGATGCAACTTACCGAATTTGTCCGGCGACCGATAAAGGCGGAGTGCAGCATTGTAGTAGTCGACGTACATAATGTTGCTTGGGGATGAAGCTCTCGTAGACATTCGAGCTTCTTCTGGAGCCGTTCATTTGAATACTGAGAGAATTCGTTTCAACCAATTAAGGCAGCCAGTTGACGGATCATATTCTTCCTTGTCTGAACTCTGGAATTGTGTTAAATAGGCAGGCAAGCATCCAATCGTAAAGTTCCCTGGCACCAATATTGTCACTGCGCCTAAATCAATCAGCTCCTGCAACCATATCGCGGGAAGAGGGGAACAATGATGCATCTCAAGTGATAAGATCAGCATCAAAAGTTCAAGAACTAATAGTTGGCAAGATATGGTCATGTGAGAGATTCTCTCGACCGCTAGATTTTCATCTCATTTACCAGGACATGCTTCCATGTAAGTAGCTAGCCAACATGATTGACGTTAGAGGTGAAGAATTTAAGAAGTGATTGTTTTTGTAAGTTTATCATGTCGACACCCATAAATGCACAGAAACGGCCTTCGTGGTACATTAAAGTAGTTACTAGTTTCCCTTGAAGGAGCAATGGCTTTAGCTAATATATGAGCAGTAAAAAACATGGAGTCGTTCATTAAAAAGTTCTCTAGAGTATCGACGAAGGTTTCATCCCTCATATCAGTTCAATCGACCAGGACAGGCTCCATGCTTTTTCTATCTTACTAAGCTTACGGTCATTCTGTAACTTTTGCTTGGTAAATACCATAAATTTATCAACGACGACAGCACTTAAAAACGCCAGAGGAGGCCCATAAAGAGAATCTCTTGAAGTTCACTAAGAGCATCTGTGCATTGGCCCTTGCATTGCATGCTGCATACAAGTCATTTAGGTTGGAAGTTAGAGAGAGGATCATACACTGATAGCCGAAACAATCTCCTCAATTACAAAGGGGCACAATGTCCTGAATCTCTTCCAGATCTCTTCCATGAAGAAGGGATAATTGTGTCGTTGCCACCAATCTCTCCCATGAGAAACCAAAGATTTCCCAAGAAAACTCTTTGCAATCTGCCAGTAATTCAGACGCCGAGGAATTTAACCAACATGTCCTGCATACATAAACTTAATGCTGCAATGAGAAGAGGCCTTGAGATTTAAGCACAGACCATTTTGGGATCTAGGTTTTCACTGTTTAACTTAAAAGTATGCCCAGTGTCATTGAGTCATCAGCAGTTGAATACTTGATACAAGAGAAGAATGCAGAAAAGGCAAATCTGGTTTATCTGTCAAACCATCTGAATTTATTTAAGGGATTGATTCCTGAACTTCTCTATCCTTTCTGCAGTTAAGTTTCTTGGAACCAAATTTTACTCCTTTAACTTGCCATTTCCTCTGATCTTGGACCTTATTAAACTTTCACACTTTGTGTGAGTCTGGTCTCTGACTGCATTGAACTTTTGTCGTCACAAAACCATTCACTTCCATCCTTCCAGGGGCTAAACTAATATATTTTGGAATTTCTAGGGGCTTCAATGTCTTCTTAGCATTGACAGAACAGGGCTTACCCGAAGATGTGCTGGCATAGAGAAGGCAGAAGCCCTTTGTAAGAGGCCCAGCTGAACCCTCAGAGACTCGTCCGTGAAACTGTTGCCCATCCCCCTCCTTTCGAAGAAGCTCGCATCGAGCGCCGTCGCTCCCGCCACCGCGAAATTCACGCCCTTCCCGAAATCCGCCACCTTCCGTCCGCTGTCATCCCCGTAGTAGGGAGCCACAAACGGAAGCCCCAGCCACTCAGCTGCAAGTCGCGAACACCACCGCACCATCAAAACCCGTCAAAAGTTTCTCGAGGAACTCATGAAAAACCGCGCGGATCCGGGTTCGAGTCGAACCCATTTTCCAGCGAGGACTCTCCGACTCACCCATGAAATCGATGACCAGACGGCCGTCGGAGAAGCGGCCGGTGGGGCGGCGGAAGTAGGTCTCGCCGTAGGGGAGGAAGCCGGCGCGCGTCGGGCGACCGTCGGAGCGTGAGAGTTGGAGCAAGTTCCCGGTGTCGGCGACCGAGTCGCCGAAGCTGATTATGGAGTCGAAGCATCCGAGGCCGGGGGAGGAGGATGAGGTGATCGGAAGCGCGGCGACGAGGACCAGCTGTGTCAGGAAGAGGGAAGACGCTATGCACGACGCCATTGGAGAGGGGGAGAAGATGGATGGGATCAACCGCATGACGATTAGCAAGTGGGGTTGGTGGAAGGAGCTGCCATCGCCGCGCCAAGTCAAACGGTTCTTCCTCTTGGCCGTAGCTGCAAAGATTATGTCGTTTTCCAACTATTTTTTCTGACCGGCTGGTCATAAATACTTGGGCTTAATACCCTAAAATACCCCCAGCTTTAACATTTATGATAATTATATCTAAATTTTTTTTATCTCATAAAAAATCTTCAACTTTTACTTTACTCCCTAATTCTACGAATCTAATACATAAAAAAATCCTCAACTTTAGCACCGTCCAATTATATCCAAAACTATTTTTGTTTCATAAAAAACTCCCAATTTTTAATTTTATCCCAATTTTACTATCGTCAGCCTTCCATCCATAATCATCATTAGTTAATCGTATATGACTCAAATTTTCTCGTTGAACTTATAAATGAATTTTCGAAATTTAAAAAGTAGGTTTTAGGGATGACAAGATTTTAGATCGGTTGTCCAAATATCTCCATGTCTAGTCATTCTTTGAGTTGTTAAGGTAGGATTAACTAATGGTGATTATGGACGAAAGACTAATGGTAATAAAATTGAGACAAAAGTAAAAATTGAAATTTTTTTATGATACAAAAAAATTGGATATAATTGGAATATAAGCTAAAGTTGAGAGATTTTTTTTTTTTAAGATTAAACCAGTAGAATTGGGAGAAAAGTAAAAGTTTAGGATAAAAATGAAACAAAAGAAAAGTTGGAGGTTTTTATGAGACAAAAACATTTTTGGATATAATTATCACAAATGCTAAAGTTGGACTTTTTTTAGGTATTGGGCCTAAATATTTGGAATATGGGTGACTTAGTGAAATAGCTATGATTATTTTGAATTCCAATTCATAAGTCAATACTCCGTTTATTTCAAGAAAAGTATGACATTTTTTAAAAATATTTTTTTTTCAAAAATCATTTTTTTATGTTCAATTCAAAGCTGAAAATGAAATTTTAAACATTTTCTGTTGTTTGAAAAGGAATTGATTTTCTTAGAAAAATACAAAAAAAATTGAAGCTTTTAATTATTTTTTTCATTTTTTTTTCTTTCTCTATCGATCATTGTCTAGGAAGATAAAGAAAAATGTTGTAATATTAACACGGAATAACATGATTTTGCAAAATAAGCCAATGCGAAAAGCTCAAAGAAATAAAAGGAGGAACGATAAAGGATGCTAGAAATTTACGTAATTTGATCCGAATGTTGGTACCTACATTCACGTAGAGAGCCACCAAGAATAATCAATTATAATAAGAGAATCGGAGTTACAATCGCTCAAATATTTATATTTTCCAAATCTAGATTATACCCAAGCTCAAAGTATTTATGAATAAAATAGCTCAATGGATATAAAACTCACGGAGCACAAAATCACTGTTTTTAGATTTCTCCGTGCGCGACCAAAGAGATCTTCACAGCGGTGTGTCTTTTCTTTTCTTTTCTTTTCCTGTCGGTCCTTCCACGGAGTCCCTGTACGCGGCTTCTATTCGGCAGATAACCAAAGGGAAATAATTCCCTTTTAAAACGGAAAGTTCTCTTTAAAATGAATAATTTATAATATGCCTTCACACTTTTCTTCCCAATAGAAAAAAAAAAAAAAACCTCTATGAAGGACAGTTTGAGCAAGGAGAAACGCAAGCTACGTGGGGAAAAGAAAAAGGAAAAAGGTGATCGCGATGAACCAGTGAATAAGTATAAGCCGCACATGAGATCGATACGATCTAACAGTTCATGCAATTGGGTTACTAGCCGAATATATGCTCAAATACAAAAGCCATACTAAGCTATTAACTTGGCTAACATTGCATTTTCAATGAGCCTGCCTGCAAGACCTCGACTAGACCAGAAAATGAGAATCTTGTGGATCTTGATAGGTTGGGACCGGCGAACTCGTGTTCTCGACCATGCCACCTCCCCCCGGGCGATCTTAAGGGTGCACTGTCCACATTATTTGTTGACTTTAATTGAAAACCGTACCTTCAATCTTTCATGAATCAAGCTTGGGCCCGAACTTGACAATGAGTATCGATTGAAAAATGAAATCCGTGAATAAAGGGAAAATCCTGAACTTTACGGTCCTTTTTTCCAATCGATTCTCTGTTTGAGTTCTTCGTTAAATAATTAAGAAAATTCATGTGATTACGATTGGAATCACCATCCATTATCGCCTACTACGAGATTACGTTACACCTATTTTAACAAATTTATGAATCAATTGACCAAATCAAACTAAATTAGTGGTTGGAAGAGTTACCTCTCGTGTTCAGTCCCGAGAAGCAGATCCAATACAATCCGAGAGTCTTAACATGTCCCATATTTTAAAGACTCAAGATCTTAATAGCTCATACCAATTTATAATGCCCGATTTGATCAAATTATTGATTGGGGATTAAGTTGAGATAAAATAACTTATTTATCGACGATCACCTGCTGTTTAATTGTGATTTATATTCTCTCCTAGCATCTCCTGCTAGTGGAGTTATAGCAAAAACAAACTAATTCCCGCTATTGGAAATTAAAGTTATTCATTGAGTAATGAGCTACGTTTTGTGAAGAAGAGTGGTCCAACAATAATGTTAGCGCTTTACTATTGGAACTTCTAGAGATAGGGAGGATGTAATCCATTCAATATGCAAAGCAATCGAAAAACATAGAGAATCCTCTTCTACATATATCTCTCTCTCTCTCTCTCTGGCTGGTCTCGCGTCCAGGCGCACGACGGGCGGATTCAAGGTCGGGAGCCCAGATTCGAAGTAGCTATGTAAGACAACGATTCATTTTTCTGGGCTTTCTAGATTAGTCCCCAAAATTCTAGCATCACCTGTCTTAGTATGTGGTAGGTAAAATGAGATTTTGTCACTAAGTCAGTTGTAATGCTCTTACCAACTTTATAATGATAAACTAAAGAAGATCCGAATTCGTGCCATGATCATTAGAATTGGGCCCGCCCACGACACGAATCTCTGGCCGATTCCCACCGTAGGGCCCCCAGCGACGGCGCTGGCCACGCCGAGATCGCCACGTGCAGGTGGGCGGCCCAATTGACACGTGGGTGAGATTGACCAACCTGATTTTCCACTGTCTTAGGAGATTCATAAGTGCAGTGGCATCATAGTTATGCAAATGAAATGATGGCGGGTGGTTTATTTCACATGCGCGCATTTAATACCATGATTAGAGAAAATTTCCTAGGAGACTCAAGGTAAGCCTTATGTTCGCGTCGCTAATCATCGACACGACGACAATGGCTTCCAATCTCTTATCTCTTCCCAAGAACTCGTCAACCGCGTAATTACTAACGTTGTTGAAGCCGTCACTCTCAGACTTTTTAGATGCGGGAGCCATTGCTAGCAACGATGCTGGTCGGATTGCAAAATGGACAAAATGCGACGGCAATTGGGTAAGCTAAAGCTACTCCTATAGAATCTAAACGAAAGAAGGGGCCACTTTAACATTGCAAGACATAGGACGGCCTTGCTCTTGCAAGCACCGATCATAAACGATAAAAAGCCTCGTGAGTCCTCGTCTTTGGTTCATTAGATCTCCAATGTTACTGTTAAGAATTTCAAATGTGTCTTTATACGATGGCGTGGATGATTGCTCGCGAGGCATCGGTAGACTAAGAGCCTTCATCTATCGCCCGAATTTCTTTGATTCGTGGCGTCCAGTGTTTGTGACGATGCCGACCGATTGGTTGAATGGAATTTCCTCCTCAACATATTATTGAGAAAAACAAGAACCCTCTAAAGGATTACAGCAACTGATGAGATCATCATACTGAAAATGGTCTAGAAACGGAGGAAAAAGAAAGATCTAGCAATCAAAACATGTGTGGCAATGGCAAAGCGATGTATAAACCAAAATTTGCGCCAATAAATCAATCAACTCTCAGTCTTCTCAAGCAGGGAGAATGTATGACGACGACGACGACGAAAGGTTCAAGATCCCATATGTCAATCAACAAGGGATCTTGGAGGTGAACCACTTCATGACCAGAATAGGAGCCTTGATCAACGCCAGAGCGAACTCAACCACCACCGTTATGCAGAAGCAACACGGGCATATGCAAGACAAGGGCAGTCTGCAAAATTCACCAAATTGATGATCAGATGAGATTTAGATTGGACTACGAACCCAATCACTGCAACTAGCGACTCAACTTATGAGATTAATGATCCACTGACCAACACTAATCGCTCTCTCTCTCTCTCTCTCTCTCTCTCTCTCTCTCTCTCTCACACACACACACACACACACACACACACACACACACACACACAGAGCCCTTTGTAAAAAGAGGATTTTCATCAAACAGTCGCAATGCACATGGGCAACGAACAGAAGAGTTACCCGATGATCCATATCACGGCGCCGATGATGGACAGGAGGAGCGCGAGGAACGCGAAGGGAAGGCCCAGGAGGAACCCGAGCGGCCGGCATTCGCAGCCCTCGTCGTCGCCACCGCCGCAACAGCAGCACATGATTGGCCGCCTTTTCTTCGACTACGCTCGTCAAATTTGTCGTCTCGGGGTCGAAACTTTCTCTGGGTTTCTCAAGAAAATTCGTCGGGGGGGTGTTTGCTTGTTCGTCTTCGTTTATGAGGGGGGGTCTGCCGTCTGGGGATGGGTTTGACGGAGAGAACGGAAAGAAGGGAGAAAAGCGAGTGAGGACAGAGAAAGAAAGCGTTGAAAAATCAGCCGTTCAGTGAAAGCCAAGCTATTGAATCTTGATTGGTTGGGGATAAGACGGACGGACCAGCTAACCTGCAACTCTTGGCGTCATCCTCCAAATGGTGCATTGACCCAATTGGCAACAAAAGACTTTCTTCGTCGGCTCTCCATCTTTATATCACGTAACGTGTCCCATGTGAAAGGTTCTTGTTTTCACATGCTAAGGAACTCCAACGCGCTACGCTAGCATTAAATTATAGGTATCGGGCTGCCTCAAGTGGTCCGAATTTGGATTGGTACAGAATAGGATAAATCGGATTCGGAATTTCTCTAATATCTTTCGAATAGTAAAAATCCTCAATTCAATCCAAAATATGGTAATTTTATTTAAAACGTTGCTTGTCCAATCCAAATCAGAGGAGAGTCTGAAGACAAAATATGAAATGAGAAATCAGTTGTACAATTAATAAGAGAAAAATAACCTGAATTTTTGTCGTAGTGGAACGAAGAGGGGCAGCGACGAACGATGGGAGGGGATCTTGATCGGTTTTTTTTTTTTTCCTGGGCTCTCTGGTTTTTTCCCGTTCCCTAAGCACGAGTGAGCTTTCCTCTACTCGAGGGAGGAGACGATGCGCTAAGCCACTCTGAGCAAGTCGATTTATCCATGCCACGGAGGTTCCACTCATCAATGGTGAGTACGTCGGCCAATTCGACCTGCTTCTGCACGAATTGTCCATCTCCTCGTTTCGCTCGGTCTACTCTGTAAACTTCATTAAGTATGCTTATTGGTCCATGCTCAGGTTCTCCGGTGCTGCCATCACAAAACGGACTCATTGAGTTGCTCCGGTTAGTCGATTGATCAGAAAGCGTTGGCGTCAAGTAGAGAGAGAGAGAGATCCTTGGCTCTGTGTGCTAAAAGCAAAAAAGAGGATGAACTCCTCTGTTGAAGATTCTTCAAAAAAAAAAAAAAATCCCTTTGACCGTGCGGTGGTGAATCGGCAGCGAGAAGAGAGTCGATTTGAGAGATGCAAACCTGGCACGGAAGACGTCGAGCGGTGAACAAGAAGTGTGTCCAAGGGATTTTACCCCTTTCTCTATTTTTTTTCCCTCAATTTTTTTCATATTAGAAATCCTATCCTGCTCCCTGGTAGATTTTTTTTAATCTGGAATATATCGGAGATATCCAAATCTCGCATTCTCCCAAACACCCTACCCTAAGTTATATTCGGCCCACCAAATACAGCCCAAGCGTATAACCCTAAAATATATTCAAAATCGTTCGAGCGGCTTCTTAATAACTCAAAACTTTTCATATTAGATGGAGGGCATATTAGCCACAGCAGAAATGAAAATCATACAAAAACAAAAGTAAATTTGCGGAACATGCCGTTTTCGATCTTCCAAGTTGTCCGAACTCGGAGTGCGGCGTTATAGAACGCTTCAACATGGAATTTATTGGATACAGACGAAGCACAGAAAGCATGCTATGATACCAATGTCGGATTTTGCATAATCATGCCACACAGTCGCGAGAATCGAGATTGCTCCTCATAATACTTGTGTCTCCGCATGGTCGGAAATGAAAATCATGCACTCGGATTAGCACTCATACTTTGCAGCCAAAGATATCTCAAGCTCATTTTGCTTGCAAATCTAAGAATAGTGGTGTTCAATTTTATACCGAAGCACTCTCTCACATGCTCATTACTACACACTTTCACAAGGACAAGTTTGTTAGGATATGGTTCATACTTCTCAACGACATGAAAGCACGTGGCTTTTACGATTTAAGCTCATAATTTTTCATTAATAGTTTGAGTATAGGTTCATGAATAGCTACTACTATATATATTTCTTTTCGTTTGTAATTGAAGAGGTAATAAGAGATGTGGGGTGCTAATTATAGTGAAATCCTTTACTAGACGTAACTCCTAGTTTAAGAGTGAACCGGGGATAAAATAGTATGCATCGATTTCTCTTTCCCATTTCACGCTTTACTTCGTTGTGATGGTGTGTCGAATCCTAACAAGGTTTAAGGGCGCACATGGCAACACTTTCTGCTTTAGAAATCAACTTCTGACCATAAGTTAATTTTCTACTTTGGAATAAAAATAATTTTTTTAAAAAAATTTCAAGCGGTTTTCGAAAATACTTCTGGAGCAATTTTTTTGCTCTAGAAGTAAAAAAATGAAGTTGTGTAATCAATAGATTTTTACTCCAAAAATTGTGTTCCTAAATGGATTTTTGCTTCTAGAAACACTTTTCGGAGAGCCGAATTTCTGGTCTAGAAGAGCTGTCATGTGCAATCTTCTCTACAAAAGAAAAAAAATAAAACGGCTTTTCCTTCTTCAAAGCTTGTGGGTTGGGCTTGGGCTTGGCCTGAACTATAATGGGCCGCCCAAGCTCAGAAACCGTAAGGCAAGCTAGTATTCTCAGGATAACACTGGTAAAAGAATACCCATCTATGATGTTTAAATATTTGAATAATCGAAAAAATATTTCGGAAAAAAAAAACAGAAGACACAAAATAAAATGCGAATTAAAAGAAAGTAGAAGTTAGAGGAGTCACAATGAGGCTAAAGTAGTAATTATCTGCGAGTGACCACTTCTTTATAGTAATATACTTTTATACATATTAATTGCTCAAAATTTGATTCTCTACCTACTTGTTCTGATTTGTATAATAATATTAAAAAATATACCAAAAAATTAAATTGACAGACGAAAGTGTGTGTATATATAAAGAAAACATAACTCATAGTCAAACGACATGAGATATTTCGATGCTTCTTTCATGTGCAAGCCGGTTAAAGACTGACACATGAAAATTGACGAATCGGGGTGGTTGGAAACTTGAGATAAACTGGGGCAAGCATAATTCTCATGTCATGTTAGAACGTCCGACATGAAGATTTAATTGATAAGCGTGTCTTGTACTCTCATGATAATTTAACATAACTTTGTACCCATGCTCAGATTTTCTGCTTCACGTTAAATTGGTTTTTGTATGATCAATCGTGCACGAGCACGGCGTTTACGTATAGTGATCCTAATAAAGTTATTGCTTTTAAATGGAGTCCAACACTGACCTAATTCCTAATTAATGACTCACCTAATTACATGAGCCTATGAAGAACAAGAGACCTAATTTTGTGTCATGTCTGTGGGTGTCTTATTCAAGATCTAATTAATGACAGCCAATTGGAAAGCTCAGAGTCGGATGAGATCCTCGCCACCCCTTCATCATTAAAAAAACTGCTGAAATCTCTCTACGTAGCTTTTAGTTTAATCAGCGAGCATACTTGACAATGCTAGATATATTTAAAAATTTCGATCCGCCTGGCTTGACGCTTCACACTGTTGTTCAGCAACTTGTAGACGCGGACGAATTTCACATGGTCGCCTGGCCACCGGCAAAAAAGAAGAAAAAAGGGAAAGAAAAAAAGAAAAAAGAAAAAATAATAAGAAATCAAAAAATTAAAATATACTTAAAAATTTCACCGTTACGCCGGTTGTGCCACGTGAGACGCCCCAACGTCTACATCATCATTATACATCCAACATTGCTAAAATGGATTCAATTTGGCAAAATGTGTAAAGGTTTATGATTCAATTGACAAAATGAAAAGTTTTGACTGAATTGACAAAATTGCATTGATGACCCATATTTTTGTCAACAAATGTATATAATATTGATTATGTTGATCATAAATATCAGATATACAATACCATGTGAAGATGGAGACTATTATAAAATGGTAATTAGTATCGTAGAAAGTGTGAATGGGAGTGATAATGCCGTGGTAGTTCCGTCCGTTTATAATAACATTGATTTGTTGTAATCATTTACAAATGTGCATGTGGAGTTTTGGGATCCCCACATCTTTGATTTTACGGATTGAGATATTGTAAATTAGGATAAACTTGCATTTGTATGTTTATTCATGTGACACTTTAGCATTAATGGAGGTGGGGTTCATACTTCCTTACGATAGGAAAGCACGTGGATTCTCACTTCATGTTGAGCAGATAGGGATCTGTAGAGTCGCCCCGGCACGATTCTCAAGGAGGCAGTGTCTCATAGACACCATAGGACTTTTCACAATTTAAACCCATATTTTTTCATTGAGTAGTTTGAATTTGATTTCATGAATATCTACTACTATATATATATTATACTATATATATTATATATTTCTTTTGTAATTGAAAGATGGGTAACGAGAGGTGCGATTTGCTATTTATAGTT
>JAGVVM010011110.1:0-17604 GCA_019149425.1 Psidium friedrichsthalianum
GATAAGATCCTATTCCAGTTAAAAATCTTAAAAAATGTCGCTACCAATAACAATGGATTTGTGATAGTGTAAATTTTACGATTATTCTTGTCATGTCATATTCAGTAGTTTGTATTTGATTTTCTGTGGCATTTTTGTCGCTTAAAAGATCCAATCCAAATTGCGGCAGATTCTCCCCATATTTGGTGTGTAAAGACACTTTTATATTTCATCTCTTTATATTTAATATTCTGCAGAACTCTTCTAAAAACCACCAGAATGAAGAATGACCGAACCCACCTTGTTAGGAGGTTCTTTTTAGTACTAAAAGGCCTTTTATTTTTCACTGCAATTTAATTTTCATGTAATTACCAGGTCTAACCACCATAATAGGTATGGCACAATGGCTAAGAGGCTGACCACATCAATATGGAGACATTTTTTATCAACTGCCTTACTAAAAAGTACTTGTAACAATGGTAAACCTGGCAATTTCAACAAGTTCTATCAACACATCAAAACCAACCAAAGAAATGGGAAGAAAGGGAGTGTAGTTCCTTTGATCGCACCTATTGAGACACGAAAAAAACGACGTTGGGAGGATAATAGTACTTAATATTTTACTCGTGAAGTGCCTGGACGTGTTCGGTGGTGACAAATTTAATGGCTGGAGAGCGAGGGCAGAGCAGGCGAGGAAGACCCTCAGAATGGAGAGGCCCGAAAAAAGACAGGAGGTGTCGCAAAGAAGAAATACAAAAGAAAAATGTCATTAGGCATGGGAAGGATAAGATGCCGCATGAACGTATAATCGTATTTGTTCATTAATTCATGCATATTCATAGCAAAACAAAAAAAATTCAAAATAAAAATCCAAAACATAACTAGGAACCTGAACTAAGGGCCATTTCGTAACACGGCCAGCTCGTTCCTATTTTTTTGTTGATTACCCCTCCTAATCTTTTCAAAATGTACGTTTCCTCCCTACATTAGCAAATTGGTCTTGAAAAATTCCAAGAAATTCAGAAAGAATCCCTAAAATTAGGAAACGGGGCAGATGTCGACTGGTTGCAATCTATTTTTGATGATTTTCCTTTGCTTGATCTTTTCAAAAATGGCAGATTTTTTTCAGTCATCATCATAGAGCAAATTGTCCTGTTGAAAAAATAAAATTTTCAAGGAAAATTGAGATAAAAATCCTAAAAAATGTAGGAATAAACCAAAGGATGCCATGTTCGACTTTAAAAATGACTCCAATCCATATTTTTTTTGATGATTTAGTTTCTGTAAGTCCTCTTTAATTATGTCCTCATTGTCTTAACGTTTGTTATGTACTCCGTACTTTTTGCATTGTCCCAACTGCCATTTTATCAAAGGAGGTTATGGCATGTAACACGTATCTTTTCACAGTTTGGCTCAATGTCATTATTGTGTTGTTATAATCTATGTGCTTGCCATGTTTTATGCTATTGCATGTACCCACTGTTTGCTCATTATGTAATAATCATTGAATACACAGCGGTGCGATTGTCCAAATATTTACCTATTACACGAAATTTATTATTCAAGGTTTTGCTTATCCATAGGCACTAAAGGGCGCCACTCCATTATCCAAATCGCTATGTACAGGAAATAAAGGAAGGTGAGAAGGTGACGGGAATGAGAAGGCATTTCCATTTAAAAAGTGAAAACTACAAAAGAGAACACGACCGTCACTGATGAAGTCTATATAGAGTTAACCAAGTCAACTGAGTAGTTGTGCTACAAAATTTAGGAATATATTCCATGGAAGGATTAGAGGATACTGAAAGGAGTGCTTAGTTTTAATTAACTAGTGTAAACCAAATCCCCGAAATCTCGGATAATCTCGTGATTCGTAGAAGTAATTTTCGTTCTCGTCGTCTGATTTACTTAGGTTTTCTCTAATCGACCTAGCCAAAAAATAATTAAGTAGCGACTCACAATCTAAAATCATGTGATAAAAAAAAGTAATCAAGTTGCGCATTATTCGTTTTCGGTAGTGGTGGCTTGAGAGAGTCCAGTATTAAGGATTAGTTAATCTAAATTAAGCCTGATAATCCGTTACCCTGAAAATTCTTCCACCGATCGAATTTTTAGTCGCGATAGCTTTATAGCGACATATCACACTGGGGAGTCTAGTGTGAATCTCTTAATTTTCGAACAAAAGGAAGGCTCTAATTATAGAGTACTGTGAATTGTTTTTCGAAATTTTAAAAGCCTTAAGTGTGGATCTTGTGTGGTCATGAAAATTTTCATGGATATCGGGTCGCGTGTTGGTGGCGGATCATTAAAGCTTTCGGAATTCATATCTATAGGTGTTTCATATATGTTTTTAGTTAGGATGGGTGTTAATAAGGAGTGACTGTTTTGCCTAATCATTTATGTTGCAGGCTGGTGGTGGAATTGTGATTTATTTTGATACATTGAAGCGATGTTGCATTTCAATATGGTGTGCATGATTAATCGCTTTAGCACTACATCACATACGTCCCGTGGCCAGACCTGGGCCACTAGTTTGAGGATGGTATTATGATTTGGTTCTGGCGTTTCGCATGGGATTACGTCGAAAGTTAGTCTTAGATCAATCTCGACTTCTTTTCAAAATGAGTTTTAAAAGTTAGGCCTCAGGTTGGTAAGATTACCAAAGCAGGGGTTTTAATTTTTAGCTCAAGCAAGCCGAAGTGAAAAGCCCGGGCTAATCCTAGTTACGTCGTGGGTTCACAGGCTAATCTCGATTATGTGCGCGAAATTGTCGCCTTGTCGTAAGTCTTTTCGCTTCAATTTGTGAGCCTTTAGGGTAAATAGGCTAAGATTTAAATTCACAATTCATGTGCATGTCTATGTGATTTACATTTTTCAAGGTAAAGTAAGTTCTCTAACTTTATCTTGTATTATTTATTTTTGATCAGTCCATGTTAGTGTACGGTCAAATTTTGAACTTAACATCGCGGTCATTTTTTTCAAAAGAAAATAAAAATCAAATTGGGGCTCTATTTCTCAAAAAAAAAAAAATGAATGCTGAAAAATCCTTCCAGGGAGTTTTGTTGACACAATTAAAGGATTTTGTTACATTTTTTCTACTTCAATAGAAATAAGATTGTCTTGACAAATTTACCCCCGAAATTTTTCGTTTCTGATAACAGAAAAAGATTCTTTCAGAAATTGCTTAATATCAAAGGACTTTATCACATTTCTTTGAAGTTATAAAATCTGCAAGAAAATCATTTTTGAAAAAATTCACCCATGTCTTCCTAAGAAAGTTTTGTTTGATTTCACACAAACACTGAAAAATTGAAAATAGAACAATTGGACTAATGTAGGAGTCATGGATCGACATCTCTTGGATTAGATACTATTATTTCCTTTAACTTTTGCACAGGAATCATGGGTACCCTGAACAGGAACAAATTGGGCTCATCGTGATAACTATACCAGGAATAATCTTGAGGAATATGAAAATACGGAAATGGCCGATGCCCTCAATGGATATCTTGGGGGCAAGCGAAGAAGTCCTAGAGACAGAATTGCGTCAATCAATGAACATGTATGGGATATGTATTCTGATAGGGCAATGAATGTTCCGTCAGGCCTGGGGCATGCTCAATGTATTGAGAGGGGTTCTTGTATTTTCGTTGAAAAAGCATAGACTATTGTAATCAGAACCCATGAAGCAAGTTTATTAACCCGACCTTGCAATGCGCTTTCTGATTAAATCGACTAAAGGCTTGCCTTCTAACTTCCTCAGATTCGAACTACGTGGAGACCTTTGGACGACCGGTGTTTTATTACTGGGCATGGCCTATAACCATTTCTGCCAACACACGAGCAAATGGACACCAGAAAGAAACAAAACATGAATAAAGTGTGGCAAAAAGCAAACAGGTGGGCTTGGTTTGCATTTATTTTGTGCACACTAACCGGGACGGATCATAACATATAGAAATTGCATAACTGGTCACGGGTCACAATGTGGGCTAGTGGGGGGCCGCCGTCCGAATCCCAATTCTCGGTATTTATCAGCTGAAAAGTGGCTAATATCAAGAAGAATGTTAAGCCACGGCATTTCCCTGTGCCTTAAATCGTTCTATCATGCCGCACACAGGAAAAGAGATGGCAGAAAATTAAAGTATAAACATGTGAAGATTTTTCTTGATTCCATTCATCAACGAGTTTTACAATAACTCACTGGGGAGAAAAGTAAAGCCAAACTGAGCCCTAATAAGCATCACAAAAGAGCTCAACTGGCTCTCCATGAGATTAATGTTCTGCCTGCATTGAGCGACCTGGGATTCGAGATCGGCAAGCTTGAAGAATAGGCGAGTACATTTCTCCTTGTGCTTGGCTACATTAACCTCATGATGTTCAACGGCGAATCTCAAATTCCCGATCAAGTCTCTCTCGAAAGTTATATCCGCCGTAAGATCATCGGGCCTCTCCTCCAGCCACTTACATCTGAAACTTCATCACAATATCACTCGGATCGTTCTCAAAGTTTGTCTGGTTCAAAGCTAGGCCCTTCACCAACTTCTCTCTCTCTCGTGAACCAACAGCAAGACCCGTTCATCAGTAGACTTGATGGCCTTCTTGTACCGTGCAATCGAGTATTCTACAAACTCCAGCATTCAGATCAATCCTGGTAACGAGCTTTCACGATGCAGGCTAAGGTGACTGTTTCGTAAGTATTCCTGCAGGCCTCTAGAAAGTTGATGAAGTCGTGTAGGAACATTCTGTATTCCCTCTCCAGGTTAGTACCTTCGATCGAAGAGACATTTACTTCCCTGAACAGACCGAGGATCTCAGCTTCAACACTCGGATGATGGACTATATAAATATAGTCTCGGCCAAGAAGGTGATAAAGTTTTTTCCCATTTGAACGTAACTTCAGCCGGGAAGATGTGCGTAGGAAGATTGGCCATTATCGTTAAAATAATAGAGGAGAGAATCAAGGCCGACAAGCAGAATACAAAAGATAAGAGGAGAAAAGTGAAGCAAATGATTGGATGCAGAGGTAATGATCTGCTACGCATTAAATATTGACTTCATGTGACAGTCTGAAAATTCGACTCAATTATCGGGATTTCAGAATGAATAGATATATTTCATAAATACGCTCTGGTTGATCCTCACTCAAAGTTGGCCACTCTAAGACGACAAATCGAAGGGGGACGGCTACCTAGGATATTTTCCTAAATAGCCGCCTGTTGGTCCGAGGTTTCGACAGAGTCGTGATTTAATGAATTTGGACACGAAATGAATTCCGATCTTGGACAATTGAATTTTTATGATAGTTACAATGGAGAATTGGATTTAGTTGCAAAAGTGTCGCCAATCGAGCGGACTGCCGGTGAAACGTCGCGAAGCAAGACGTCAGGTGGGAAAATTATCGAAATGCCCCGGTCAATGCTCATTCCTTAGAATTTGAATAATTAGAATTTTCTAAGAATGAGCGCATTAGCGCAATGTCAATTCCAGTTTGAAATTCGTTCGCGCTCGAGACTCAATTGGTGCAATTGGCACGCATCCCGAGGCGAAGTCCCATCAAGCGTCACATCAATCCATCATGTCAAGACAATAAATAAATCAAAGTCAACTCTCACAAGTTCCAAGGCCATCAATCCATCAATCAAATACAAATTTCCCATCAATTAAAACCCCAAAAACCCCATAACCTAACCTACCTACCCCACTACCTTCATTCTTGGAAATTTGTCCTCATTCTAGTATAATCTCTCACTCTTCTTTCTCTCCCTCTTCATTTGGACGAAAATGCCTCTCTTTTTCTCTCCATTTCGGCTTCACCATCTTCTTCTTCTGCCCTTTCTTTGTTCGCCCGAGGAAGCCCGCCCGAGGAAGCCCGCCCAAGCTACCGCCGTTTCGCTGCCGTTTCGCCACCGTCCACAGCACCACTCGTCCCCGTCATCTTGGTAAGTTCCTCAACTCTCTTCCTCTTCATTTTCGTGGCCTTAGAGGGCCATTTGGAACCCCGACCAGATTGCTTCCTCCTTGTTCCTCTCATTCGTCGTTTCACACCTAAGGGAGGTCCGGCCATAAAAAACTTGTTTCCCTTGATTTCTTGACCCTCCTAACACTTAGGACCATTGATTTTAGGCCCTTGGAGTCCCTCAAAGCCGCCTGATCAGGCCTTACTTCGCCGCTCCTCCTTCCTTGGCCGTGAGCCTAAAAAGGACCGCCCGGTATTCTCGCCATTTCCGTCGTCGTTCCAGCCCATTCCAAGTAAGAAAACCTCTAATATTAGCCTAGGAATGATGTATGTATGGATGATTTGGTTGATGGTTTGCTTAGTATGTGTTAATCGACTAGAAATCGCAAAAATCGCGTAGAACGGTTAGGCCGATTTTGAGATTTTCGACGATGTAGGCTGTTCGTGGGCTTGAGATCCTGTTGGTAGGTATTATTGAGGTATACGAGGGCTGCGGATTACGGTTTGGGGCGTGAGGATGAGTGGTGTGAGTGGTAGATGGGTTAGAAAGTCAATTTGGGCTAGTTTGGGCTAGTTGGACTTGATGGGCTTGGGTTGGTTTTTGAGGATATGGGCTTGGACGTGGACTATAGGACCTCATGGGCTGTTCCAGAGCAAATTCTAAGTAAGAAATCAGAGAGCCCAAGTGCGATTATGGGCCGTAGGTAGATTGGGCCTAAAGGGGCTTAATGGGCTTGAGATTGGATCGTCTGATCGTGGGCTTGTGCGTGAGCTTCTAGGGCCTTTTGGGCTGGCCTTGGGTGAGTCTAAATGAGTATTTGATGGACCCAAATGTAAGGTATGGGCCGCGAGTCAATTCGGGCTTAAATGGACTAGCTTAATCAAATGGGCTTAAGGTGCAATTTCTTGTGTAGAGGCTTGGGCTTGGTTCATTGGGCTTCGTGGGTTATCCTAAGAATGATTTGAGTGGAAATTTGTGAGCCCAAGAGTGGTTATGGACCAAGAGTCAATTTGGGCTTAATTTGGGCTATGTGATCCAATGGACTTAAGGTGTGGTTTCATGCGTGATGAATTGGGCTTGATTTAATGGGCTTAGAGACCTAACCATGGGTTGATGTGACTGAGTTTGTGAGCCTAAATGTGAGGCAACGGGCCGCGAATGAAGGGATAGGGATTATGGGCTGAATTGGACAAATGGGCCCAAAGGGTTTAACGTGTGAAATCGAGCGAGCCAAGTTGTTCTTGATTTAAGGAACGTAGAACTCAGTCCATGGAGGAACTAAAAGGTAATTGGGGAGCCTGAGTATGGTTAGTAGGCCACGAGTGAATGATGGGCCTAGAGTGGACTTGAGAGGAACTTGAGCCGAGAAGGCTAGGTTGTCTACGTTCGATGCCTTGCTAGTAATTAATTGAACATATGTCTTGATGAATATGTTTAGCTATTAACTTGTGACATGCCATGTTATGCACGTACATTGAATGGTTCGTCTAGAAGTGGCGCTCTATGCCTGTGACATGAGTTGCCCATTTGTTGCACATGAAAATATGGGGCATGTGGCATATGTGACGTGCATTGATTTGGTTGTGAACATGGCATGCGTTCATGCATCGGCGAGATAAGGGTAAGGATGGCCGTGAGGCATGTTTACGCAGGGAAGTTAGAGGGATAAGTGTGCCGACCTTAGGTGCCTATATGACAGGGTCAAGGCACGGTGCGCCTGAACGTGCACGGCACAGGGTAGCTGGAGTGATAAGCGTGCCAACCTGAGGCATTCCACACGTGGGTTGGGGCACGGGCCTGAGGCGTACAATTCACGGGCCGGACCTGATGCGTTTTTATGCGGGTCGAGTGGTATTCTGATACCAAGCATTGAGCGTCTTGCATTAAGCATTGAACATCAAGTCGAGATCGTGGCATGCTCTGTTCGTTCATCCCTGCATGTGATTCTGTTCCCCGTTATTTGAGATTGATAGTAGAACTAGCCCTCATCCACTTTAGTTTATGTACGTGGTCGAAGGAGTTACGCTAGGGAGAGTTAGCTAGCCCTACAATGCAGGTTAGGGCCGAACCGACTAGCATACTTTATCCATCACTAGGATTAGTGGTGAGCTTATTGAGTCTTCGACTCACTGGCATTGGTTGCCAACATTTTCAGACCTCCGACCGTAGCGATGAGCATTCCATCGATACTCTTGGACCCCTGTGGAGGTAGAGACTGACATGAGATATTCTTGCCGAGACCGATGGATATCGAGCCTCCCTCTCTTGAGTATGAGGAGGATCCCAAGAAGCTACCGTGGCAGTCGGACTGGAGTGACGCTGAAAAGGAGTAGATCCCTAGGTTGAGGTGTCTAGTAGAGCATGAAGATTATGGACCTATGTTGTATTTCCTTTACAGGATTTTGTACGCTAACACTTATTGACCATATGTATGCATTGGTGATTATTATTATATGTGTATTTTTGTATTCTACCCCATTATCGTATGTATGCGTGTATTAGTTTGGAGATTAGCTTCCGCAGGCTGGTGAGTTTCATTTTCGAAGCGTCGTCTGGCCGCGATGAGTTTTTTTCCTGGGCCGTCGTAAATCGTGGGCCAGGCGAACGCAAACAGATTTGGCGGGATATCGCGAGTCCGTAGGGTTCGGGGCATGACACTTCACAAGGGCAGTCTCTATCGATCAGATTTTTCTATCTACCATCCCCTTTCAGCGTCACCTCCGTTTGCTCGAATTCCCGTTAGTCTGCATTCTTGAGCCGAGCGAATCCGAAATCTTTGCAAAAAGATTGAAGTGATGTCACCGTTTTAAAAAAGAAGAGGTAAAAGACGACCTGAGTGGGAGACAAGGTAAACTTTAGCGGACAAGAAGAGAAGACTTGTTTTCATTTGTAGACAGAGAAAAGAACTCGCCTGCAAAGCCAATGCTGGAGACAGGTGGAAGATATAATGACAGGCCCCCCTACCACTATGGAAAAGATGAAAGAAAACAAATCGTGCAAGAGACATGGTAAAAAGGCTGAGAAAGACAGAATTCTCGGGGGGAGCGATGCAGCTTCTGAATCCATGCCTAAATTTTAAAAGAGGCATTCTTCTAGTAATCTTCATCCATGCTCAAAAGAGAGTCTTAAAGCATACACCGTTGCTCAGAAAGATTCAGGGAGAGTGAGAATATAATAAGAGGTAGCAAACCTTGAGGAACCATTAACCAATCGAGGATGTCTCAACCTAACACACTTGAGAGCTATTATTACTTGCTGAATATGGGAGATGCAGAGTTCAAGGCCATGTTTGGAATTCAAACCATGAAGCCTGGCCCTTCCGCCAACGACGTCCAAGATCTCAATAAAGATAGGGACGACATCAACAAGGGTCAGAGGAAGTGTCGTCGGTGTCACACCGAGCGTCAGGTTCAAAAGCTTGAAGATTTTTTCATAGGGTGCCCTATACCAGATGACAAACAAAGAATGAAACTGAGCCAAGAAACAGGGCTAAATCCTATGGAAATCAAGTTTTTGTTTCAAAATAAGTGAACCTGAGTAAGGACTCAACATGAGCGCCATGAAGTTGAGTTACTGAAAGCTGAAAATGAAAAACTCCGAGCAGAGAACAAGAGGTATAATGATGCTTTCGACTCCGCCACCTGCCCCAACTGCAATAGCCTCCTCACCCTCGGGAAATGGCAGTATCTGAGGATTGAAAATGCCCGTTTAAGAGGTGAGTTAGATCAGTTCATAACAAGACCATGTTCTGTTGGAGGAGAGTACAAAAAGACCAATCCTATAGGGTCAGCAATGGTGCCTCCCGAAGAAGAGGGGATGTATCACCATTAAACAAGTAACTTTGACGACGAGCTTTCCGCCATGATCAACCAGTTCGATGTTGATAAAGCACTGGGGTTCTAATGTGCGTACGAAGCCTATATTTCGAAGTCAGTGATCACGGGACCTTCAACATGACCGATGCGTACCTGATTCGGAATGGAGCTTGCTGATCACTGGAGAGTCTACAAAAGGAACAAACCAATCCTGAGCAAACACCTATATTTCATTCCCTTGCGTGGGATATTTTCTCTGTATTTATGGACATCTAGCTTTAATTCAGAAGCAAGAAGTATTAACTTTCCTTTCTCCTATTAAATGCTTGAATCTGTCACTTCACCAAACTCGCGACGAATTAATTGCGACTAAAAATTCGCGAAAACCCGAAAGGTAACTCCGTATCATTTCTATTTACCCTCAATTATTTCGATTTTAAAATTGGACTCCTTCTATTCTCAAGAATTTGCAAACTATCCTGAGAACACAGTCATACTCGAAATGCGAAGTCCTCTTGTTGAACGAGACTGGAGGCAAATCAATTCGTGGACATTACCACTGGATGGACAGCTTCAAATAAGGAAAATACGAATAAAAGACCCAAGCAATCTCAAAGGAGGGTAATTTTGTATCGTTCCAATTTACCCATAATCGTCTCGAATTTTGAATTACTTTCTTCCGTCTTAACAGGGATTGTAAACTACCTTGAAAAGAATCATGACGCGAAATTGCCCAGTGCAAGACCACGTCATCTCGAAGATCAACCTTTAAAAGAGAACCTCTATGGACGCCTACGGCCCCGTGGGCCTGATGGCATTGGGGGATAACAATTGTCCGAGACGTTCCGAGTTCGATCCCCAAGGTTGGGGAATGTTGTAAATATTGTAAATGAATAAAATAATTTTTTGCACGTTTCTTTTTGGAAAGAAAAAAAACAAGAATACTCGACGAACGATACCAAAGTCAATACTTTGCCATAACCTTGGCCCTAATGGCGAAGTGTCCAACGAAAGTCAAGGAAAACTCAACCCAGGGAAGTTGGTAAAGAGGTCATGCAAGACATTCAAGATGAAGGGTAAACCTGTATCGTTTCAGTTTTATCCCTTTCGATACTAGCTGACATGTCTCCTTTTTTTTTTTTACAGGAAATGTTTATACTAACATGTAATATGTCAAAGAAGACAAGCCCAAGGGGCAAAATTATGATCATCTAATAAGATCTATTTTGATGAAAATAGGGCAAATTGATCACAAGACCTTGAAGTGAAAAGAGAGTATGTCTTCCTTAGCTTGTTTGGTTTTCAAGGGTTACCTTTTTGCTTTCTTTCTGGCAGGAGCATTCAACCGACGACCATGACAGTTGTCAACATTAAAAAGCCCAAATGCTTCACTCACACATGCAGTTCACCATGCAGGGGCAAAGTTAGAGACAAGTCACTCCTCGACTTAAGGAGTACACTCTCGATTTATTCGATTTGCCCACATTTCCAAGGGCAATTCAAATTCTCACATGCTTGAAAATTTCCTTCCATGCTTACATTCTATAAACACGCGTGATGCTAAAAATTGCCACGTCTGCATTGTGTTTGCACATTCTATGATTCATGCATGACTCTTCTGCATATTTAATTTGGCCAATTCTGACTTGGGTATAAACTGCACATGATGCATCGAATGTGTAGAATAGGGCATGATAGGATGATGAAAGGCAAGCCATCTCCACACACATCCTATATCCACAGTGAGTCGTGTGCTAAAAAGGTTCCGCATTCCCCAAGGCAATGGGTTTTGTCACAAAAGGTACGACAGCCGAAGGGAAGAAGCGATCGTTTCTCTATCCCAAACACTACAGATAACCATAGACAACCCATTTGAGCGGCAGTTTCATTTTGTAACCCCTGTCAAGAACCACCCCATATCGGGTCAAATGGAGGTAATCCCAGCAAGTAGAACAAGGTAAATAGAAATTTTCTTGCTTGGACTAACATCAATTTTCGAGTGTGTCTTAGCTTTCAACCTCGTGCACTAATTCAAGTGTCTTAGGACGACGAAAAGCATCCATTCTCTCTATCCAACACACTTTTATCCGTTGCATTGCCCAATTGAGCCTGCATATTCGTTTCTTAAAACCCCGTTGGTGATCATTACTCATTCCAAGATGAAGATGGCGCCACCTAAAAGTAAAAAAACCCAGAAGAAGCAGGTCCACATAGAGTTTCCCAAGTCAACTCTTCAGGTGTGATATTTGACATACGTGTGTATAACGGTACAATCTTCAAAAAAAAAGAAGAAGAAGAGAGAGGAAAAAAAAAGAAGTCAATCCCGGACATGAAAAAACAAAGCGCCAGTCAAAAGAAATGCCAATGCCTATTCAAATCAATGTTCATTGAATTTTACATGCACATTTTGTAAACTCAATAAAGACATATTGCCTCCTTCTATAAATTCCCAATGGGATCTAGTTGCGAAAGAAAACTCTTTGAAGGAGTCAGATTGCAAAATATACACAGTTGAAGTTTACACCGTTCAGGAGCAATGACTGTATCAGCAAAAGTTGACACCTTCTTCATACAACGATAGTGTCCTTTAAAGACTATTCTAGAAGGTTGAGACTGGTGGTAAAGATGCAATGATCGCCAACGTTAAACCTATCTTATATATTTTTTGGGCCAAAATAAGCCTTTCATTTCCTTGGTCCCCAATCCTAACCTACGTTACAACCGTGAAAGTCTTTTCTGATTAAGACGCTTGAGTTAACATAGGGTTGAATAATTTTAAATATCGCTTGAAAAGGTACGAGTAAGACTATTTCTCTCACATTTTTACAGGGTTTTTGACTTGTAAACCTGGAGCAAATGATAAGACCTTTTTGTCAATGACCTTGACTCAAATGAGTCCCCTTTAATAAACCTTTGACCCAACCTACATTAGGGTCCTAATCAAGACCTCCAGATTGGCTTGATCGTACCAATTGCGAGATTACTTAGATCCTTTGTTAAATACGATGATAGTAAGATTGAGTGATTTCTTTTCAATCCTACAATCAGGATAAACAGCTTTTCTCAAGAGTGAAAGAAAGCCCTTTCAGACTGAAATCTCCCATTCAAATTACATTCAAGGTGTTCATACTATGATAACCTCCTTGATAGAATCGGTAATGCAAACTTGACAGAATAGTTATGCATGATCCACCTGTTGATTAACTGCATCTGAGTTATTACACAGACTGCTTCTAATCATTACAAACTTCGCTGAGTAGTTTTGCATAAACTAATGAACTCATTGATGAAAATGCTTGAACATGTTACCTTTGACACTGCCTGATAGGCAACGCGTGCCCGATGTTCGAGTTACCTTCTAAGGTCTCGAAATTCATTTGACAATTATTGTCGAGAAACCACTAGGCAATTCTTCCAAATCCTCGGCTAAGTATATCTTCAGCCTGAACCTTTCAAAAGAATGAATTATGGCAATTGTTAGGGTGCTCAAATCCATTGCGGCACGTACAAGTATTCACTTTCTTCAATGAACCATGATTCATCTTGAAAATAGAAATGTTCGAGATATTTTGATCTTTGCCTCTCTGGCTTATTCCTAAAACGACACAAGAGAATATAACTCGGGTTTGAGCTTCTGCAGGATTTCTGGTCTCCTAGGTCCCAAAATGACACCCTTCATGGTAAGTTAAATTGGGTTTGAGCTTCTATAGGATTTCTGGTCTCCCCAGATCCCAGAATGGCACCCTTCATGATAGTTAAATCGGGTTTGAGTTTTTGCAGGATTTCTGGTCTCCTCAGATCTCAGAATGGTATCCTTCAAGGTAAGTTAAATCGGGTTTAAGCTTCTGCAGGATTCCTGTCTCCCCAGATCCCAGATTGACACCCAAAAATAATATTTTCAGTCAATACCTCTTCTGTCTACCCTAAAAAGGTGACATTTAGGTAATCATCGGTGACTTCTAACACTGAATGATCTATTTTCAAGTGCTGAGTTGCAGACACCACATGAACGAGCCCTTTTCGTAGGGTATGCTGTCTCTAGAGCCCTTCCATTGGAAAACCCAATACGGAACGGTTCATTTTCAAGTCTTGACTTGTAAACACTACATGAGCGAGCCTTTTAGTAGGGTATACTGTCTTTGGAGCCCTTCCATTGGAAACCCTAATACGGAACGGTCCATTTTCAAAAGTCCTTCCTACAGGCACCAAGTCCTTTCAACAAGCCCAAGGTCTTCTTACAGGCACAAAAGTCCTTCTTACAGGCACTCCTTCGGTAAATCCCACATCGGTGAACCATATTCAAAGTCCTTCTTACAAGCACAAAGTCCTTCCTACAGGCATTTTCTTCGGTGAACCCGACAATAGGTAAACCGCTCAGTAGAATCCTTTCGTCAGGATTCTATCATGGTACGACCCACCATACGGGTCAAAGTGCAGGCGAATCCTCTAAATAGGATAGATCGTCTCTAGAGTCCTTTCATTAGGAACTCTGCCATGGGATGACCTACCTTGTGAGTCAAATCTCAACCAACTTCAATCATCAGGATCCTTTAATTAGGAATTTCATCACGGTATGACCACCATACGGGTTAAAATGCAAGCGAATCCTCTAATAGGATAGATCACCACTAGAGTCTTCTCATTAGGAACTCTGTCATGGGTCGACCTACCATATGGGTCAAGACTCAACCTCCCTGAAATATTTTTAGAATGAATCTTTGGGTGTCTGTTCAAAGAGCATTCATATCAGGCAACAGCCATTGGACAAGCTGGTAAGTGCCAGGAAAGCTTTCCTCTCAATCTCTTCCTTACTTCATAGGGGTCTCCTCAAGCCCAGTCTAAATCAAAACTTGCACAAAAAAGGTATTTGAAATCAAATGTCATAACTCATTTTATTTTCCTGGTTGAGTCGATTAGGATTCAAGTGTCATTTTTTCTTTGAAATGAACCTCCACTGAGCTCCCTTCCAAAGAGGGGCAGCTATTGACACCTGATTTTTAATCATATTTTCTCTTTTAAAATTAATAAAAAAAAATTCATAAAAATTCATAAATTAAAAAAATCAATTTTGGGGACCATGGCCAAATTAAAAAATCAAGAATTAGCAAAATCAAAAAATTTTTGAAGCTTGGACAAGTCTAAGAAACTAATTTTTAATAAAATTAATTTTTCATATTTTTCATATTTTTTAATATGTTTTTGAAAAATAAAAAATACCTAAAAATTCGAGAAAAAATAACATTTGAGGCCACAAAAATACAAAAAAATATTCAATATTTTTATTTTAATTCCCTTTTCATGTTGGCCATCACAAATTCAAAAAATACAATTCGGGGTCATATGTTCCTCCACGAGCATAATCTCGAATCGGTCCTAAAAAAATGTAATTCAAGCTATTTTATTTTTATTTTTCACTTTCAGGAGTTGTGACATTATCCTCTAATAGTTTGAATTTTTATCTTGGCCCAATGTTCCCAGAATGACTCAAATTTTTAAAAAGGGCTTAGTTGAATTTTGCATTAAATCTCAAGGACTAGAGAGTAAATACCTAACATTTGAGGGATTATTTTGTAAATAACTAAAGAAGATTTAGTAAAGAAATTAGAATAGAGAATGGAAGATGGAGAAATAAGATTAGAATAGAGAAGGAAGATGAAGAAGAATAGATGGAGAAAATAAGATGAGAATAGAGAAGGGAAGATAGAGATGAAGAAGAGTTAGTGAAGAAAATAGAATGGGAGATAGATATGGAGAAGGGAAGATGAAGATGAATAAAAGTTAGTGGAGAAATTAGAATGTGAGATAGAGATGGAGAAGGGAAGATGAAAATGAAGAAGAGTTAATGGAGAAATTAGAATGAGAGATAAATGAGTGAGCTATAAAAGGAGAAAGAAGAGAGCTTGGAAGTCGGATATTTTTTGGGGAGAAAATTTGAAATCTTTGAAAGGGTTGTGGGAGATTGAAGAGGAAGAAAAAAAATAAAAAGAGAGAGAGAATTCTTTTTCAAAGGAGAGTCTTGAAGATGGTGGGAGTTTAAATCTAGGCATTACCATCACCAATTTCTCTACCGATCAACACAAGTCACGAGTTCATCCCTGTCGTTCGAGCCGCAATCTTAATCCATAAGGTGACACGAGGTCCGAATTCGACAATTAAATCTATCAAATCAGGTAACGATCCTAACCATTAAAATTTTTGAGAATGTCGCTACCTCAATGGATTGATTTAAATTTCGTTTGCCTTGTCATATTCACATGTCGTATTCGTATTGCAATTTTTTGCATTTTTCGCTTAAAAAGATCCGAATCCCAAATTGCGGCAAATTTTGCCCCATACTTGGTGGTGTAAAGATCTCTTATATTCCATCTCTAATATTTTTAATTTCTGTACCATCAAACCCCAAAGTGGGAAGGCTGACCCACCCATTAGAGGTTCTTTATTTACTGCCTTTATTTTCTGTAATTTAATTTCTATACCGTCAAACCCCAGAATGGGTAGGCCGAGTCAAGGCCGAACCATTCGTTGGAGGTTCTTTATGTGACAGTCTGAAAATTCGACCCAATTATCGGGATTTCGGAATGAATGGATATATTTCATAAATGCGCTCTGATTGATCCTCACTCAAAGTTGGCCACTTTGAGACGACTAATCAAAAGGGGATGGCTACCTGGGAAATTTTCCCAAACAGCCGTCCGTTGGTCTGAGATTTCGACAGAGTCGGTATTTAATGAATTTGACCACGAAATGAAATCCGACATTGGACAATCGAATTACTAAGATAATCACAATAGAGAAATGGATTCAGTTTCAGAAATGTCGCCCAAAGGGAAGACAGCCGGTGCACGTTGCGAAGCAAAATGTGAATGGAAAAATTACCGAAATGCCCCCGGTAAATGCTCAGTCCTTAGAATTATATCAAATAGAATTATTTGAGGACGAATGCGATAGAACGAAACCAAATGCAGTCTGAAATTTGTTCGCGCTCGGGACCCGATCGGTGCATTTGGCACGCAAATCGAGGCAAGTCAAATCAAGTGTCAAATCAATCAATGTCCCATCAATCACATCAATCCAATCAATCAATCAATCAAGTCAATGGCACAATTTCCAATGCACATCACATCAAGTCCCTTCATGTCAACTCAAGTACAACCTAACCTACTATTATTATTATTTTTATATTTTCCCACATTATAATCTCTACACTCTCTCTCTCCTCCCCCATTTTTCATTCGGCCAAACCCCATTTCTCCTCCCTCTCTCCTGAATCCTCTCTTCTCCTTCATCCTCTTCTCTTCTTCGGCCGCCCGTGGAGCTACCGTCGCCGTCCGCCTTGAACCGCTGCCGTCCGCCACCCTTTCCGGCCACCGTCACCACCGTCCAACCCTCCAACACCTTGGTAAGTCTTCCAAGCTCCCCTCTTTTCATTCCCATGGCTAGGTTCCTCCATTGAAGCCGCCGACCAACCCCCGTTCTTCATACTCCATCATTTGTCATTCTCGCGCCATTGGAGCTTCGACCACCATGGCTTATTCCGCTTCCTTCCTTGCCTTCCCTAACATATAAAGTCCTCATTTTTAGGCCTCGGAAGTATCTTGGAGAAGCCGAACCAGCCCCCAACCGCGGACACTCCTCCCCTTGGCCGTGAGCCATTTCGACCGCCGTGGGCCTCCTCGTTACCGTCGCCGACTACAACCCGTTCTAGTAAAGCCACACTTCTACCTTGGCCTTGAATAGATTGTATTGCATGTGGTTTGATTTGTTAGGGGCTGGTATATGGGATTTATAGGAAAACAGTGATTATGGTAGATTATATAGGCTAATGGGGAGATTAGTCGAAGTGGGCCGAA
>JAGVVM010011111.1:0-16033 GCA_019149425.1 Psidium friedrichsthalianum
TTACTCGCTTTGTGGTGTGGTCCTGAGTTTTTGTTCTTTCTTGCTTAGCTTGAGCTGTGCTTTTTTCTTTCTTTCGTACTAAGCGGACCCTTCCCTCAGAAACCATGGGCTCGGAAGCAATGCCTGAAGGCTAGCAAAGTCTCTGGCACCTCTTCCGGGCGCTGTAGCCCGCTTCGGCACCGTAGCCTAGCTAGGCCTAGCCCTGCTCTACCTCAGACCATTTCGAAGATAGCCCAACGTACCGGAAGACCACTAGTCCCGACCATGCGGTTACAGGCCTAAGCGGCGTGCCCTCCACGAGCTCGCGCTGACGCCTGCCCGGGCTCTCTGGCGTAGCTGACAGCAGCAGTAGGCACGCAAGGACCTCAGACTGTAGGCACATCTTGTAGCAAGAAAACATAGAGCGATAGCCTGAAAGCGGGAGTTGAGGATAAGCGTCTAAGCGTCGGCGTGATAGCAACATGACACAAATGTGGGACCCTGCTTCGGCTTCAGCATACTAGCTAGTAAGCGCTGCCTGCTGCTTACCACGCTGCCCCTCTACAGCAGCTGACAGGGCTAGCCCTCCTCCCAACAAGCTTTTGCCTTCTGCCAGATCCTTTCTCTTCTATACTCCTTAGATGTTTTTTGATTTAGTTATGTTTTCCTTTTACTCTTTTTACTACCTGTGTTATGCTTTAATTCTTAGCTTGACGTCATGTTCTCTTTTGTAGTCTGAGCTTCTTCCTAGTTGCTAGTTCTTTATTGGTTCTTCCTTTTTCTTTTTATGCTTCTTTAGCTTTTAGTTCTGATCTAGTCCTGCATCAGTTACTATTTTTTTTCTTTCTTTCTGCTCCTTATGGCTTTAGCTTCCTTCTTTCCTTGCTGCCATGCCTGACAACCTTAAACTAAGCTAAGCCTCTGACTGCCTCCTGCCTTCTAGTCTTTCGACACAGCCTTAGCTGAGCTGCTGCCCAGAGCTATGCCTAGTGTCTTTTTGTAGCTACTGGTCTAGGCTCTCTTCCTTTTTTGTATTTAGTCTTTCTCAGTCTTGTCTTGCTAGCTGCTCTAGTATGCCTTTTGCTCCTTTTACTTTATTATTTTATTCTTTTTTTCTTGTTATGTCTGCTTTTTTTTTCGTCACTGTCTCTTTTTTTCTTTATTTCTTTTTATCTTTTTTCTTTACTCACTTTTCTAGGCCAGTCCATCAATCACAATTATGACTACTTTAGTCTTAGCTGCCTCTTTTACTTTAGTTATATTGTATTAGTTTCTCTCTTTGCTTTGGCCAGCCTGTATGCTTCTGCCTTCTTTTTATCTTTTTCTGCCTTTTTAGCGTCTTGAGTCCTGCTCTCTAGCTCGGCTGTTCTCGCTTAGCTGCCGACTTAGACTACACTAGTCTTGTTTTCTTTTCGAACCCAACAGCACCTGAAAAGGCAGCCAAACCACGCGTGAACCAGCCACCTAAGAACGCTCACAACGGCCTAGCGCCTTCCCGTTAGCTCTCGCAACACCGTCCACGCCTGCTGCCCCCGTAGTCCTACCCGACGCACTGCTTGTAAGAACCCCGCCCCCCTCTTGGGGGCAGCCAGCCCCTTCCAAGGAACGCCCCTCCTCGCCCCTTCCGAGTAAGCAGTAGCCCGCCGAGTCAGCAGGGCGGCTCTCCCTACGCCCCCGCTTAGCCACTGCATCTTCTCTGCTTTCTATGTTCTGGTTCTTTAGTTAGTCTATGCTTACGCTGAACACTAGAAGGAACCGCTCCCCAGCCTGCTAGCCCTTCCCCCTCAGCACACCTGAATATACCCTACGACCAGTAGACCCACCCCATGCTAGGTCTTATGCCGTGGTACCACAACGGTACCCGCTAGTACGCCTAAGCCGCCCTCAGCTGACCCCCCGCTGCCCCCCCCGTCGGCTGAAGCAGCCCCCGCCCCCAGTCAGCCTCAGCTGCTAACGCTCTGCGACTGTAAAGGGTGGACGCTCGGTAGCTAAGCTAAGGACAGCAATCTGACGCCCCGGCCCTCCGCCGACCGGACGTAGGACTCTTCTTCCTTCCTCTCTCCGCTTTTCTTTATTTTTAGCTTTATTCCTTTTTCCCCTTTTTTTTCCTTGAGAGGACAGCGCTAGGCTGCCTATTACTATAACGTCAGAGCGCCTACTTGCCCCTTACGCTATCTAGCTAGTCTTGTCTTCGAAAAAGCGTGGAAGCAAACCGGGACTCGGCCCTGCCCCAAAAAGGACGCTCAAGGAAGCAAGAAGGAAGAAGAACATAAAAAGTAAGAGATAGCAAATAAGGAGCCCCCTCAGCCGCTAGTTTCCTTCTCTTCGAACAGGTAACGCACGAGCCTACACGCTGGTAAACACCTGCCAGTCAGAGAACCTGGCTACCTCCCCTAGCCTGCCCCTCGCAAGGCCCTACCTAGCGCCCGCCTCGCCCCTCAACACATCGGTTATACTCGTAGCAGCCCACCCCCGAATAGCAGGGGACAAGAGGAACAGAAAAATTTTTTCGAAACGAAAAAGGACCCCCCCCCCCCCCCCCCCCCCCCACGGTGGGGATAGAGGGACCCCCCTACTGCCTTAGCCCCTCGCTCATAAGCTGCTGCCTGTAGCTCGGTGCTAACTACCTAGCCTCGCTCTAGAAACATGGACACTCCGCCCCATCCAGCATCGCTCCTGCCTAGCAGTGACCAGAGCCCCCTAGACGCTAGGGCATCCGCCGGGGAGCGGCCCTCCGAATAAGACTAGGCTAAGGGAGGGGCGTAAGACGTCTAAACACTAGACTGGCTACCAGCCTGCCCCTGAGCGCCTGCTAAAGGCCCCTGTAGCTACGCCCACTGCCAGCACCGGGACTAAGAGGACCAGCGGTCAGCCTCCCCTCCCCCTGACGGCTAGCTACTATGACTGGCAGAGAGCAACGTGCTCATCTTCTCGATGCACCAAGAGGGAGGGCATCCCAGATAGCCTGCTTCAGCCCCTCAGCGACTAGCCTGCCCTGCCAGCTGGAGGCTAGCTCAGCGCCGCCTCTGGCCCCTCTGCACTAGCTAAAAGACACTCTCCTGCTCGCCTCAATAAGAAAAAAGGGGCCACCTCCGTTGACGCGGGCCACGGCGTACGCCCCCTCGAGTGTAGCCCTGCTCTATAGGCCCAGCCCTTGGTAGCCTCATCTTCAGCGTTCTTTCTTTTGTCGGCTAATATGAGGACACTAATAAAAGGACCCCCCTTAGCTGGAGGAGAAAGGAAGTACAGAAAAGAACATAGCAATAAAGCTAAGTAAAAGGGGCTGAGAACTCTGAATAAAAAACTGGGATGCAACATAAGAATTGGAACATATGAGAAGACCGCCGTAGCTACGACCCTAGCTGGACAAAAACAGGGGGACCCGCTTATAATCTGCAACCACTCTCTTAACTCCTAACTATGTAATTACTTTGCGTCTACATCTCTACTAGTACTCTCTTAGTGTCTTAAAAAACAATTTGGTAGACGCCTGCCTACTCAGAGTTCTGGGTGGCTGGGAGACACTCTAGTTATGGGGTAATGTAGTAGCAGGGTAGGATATGGGCTCGAGAAATCCGAGGACCTCGCGGAGAAGAAAATAAGAAAAGAGCACAGGAGGTTTCAAATTGAGCAGGGGCTTGTTGCTCACATGGTTGGAAAGAGCATGGAGGGTTGGTGGTTTTGCGCCGCGTTATCTCATCTACAATAGGAGTCTATGGTGCTAGTGGGTATGTTGTAGTGTAAGGTGATGGGGGAGGGGATATGAGTGATGGTTGCTCTCATTTCAGAGTATGTCCGCCGATAAGTTAATGAAGAAGCAAGCACCCCCATCTATTGGTCGAGTTGGTTTCGCTTAGTTGCTTTTACGAGTCCTGGGTTCAAAACTTCTCGGCGCTAGGTAACTTACTAGGGCACCGTGGTTGTGGGATCTGCGGGTCCTTTCGAAGACTAGTCCATGCTCATCGTTGGTTTGAACGCGAGGAATATGTGCTCTCGTTTCAGATTATGCTTGTCCACCCGAAAGATTAATGAATGAGAAAACATGTTCTTTTACTAATGTAAAATGAAGAATCGAATTTCATCGGACCATAGTTTATACTATCCAAGTTTTGAGTGACTGATGGGTCTGTTGCTGGATGATACAAATAGTTAGCAGGATATGGATGGGCTGGAATGTTTAGGAAGTACCTGGTGGATCCTGCTGAAATGTGGTGGCCTGCAAACCTTGCTCAGGTCTCTCTCTTCAGGTCTGTAACTGTACAACTCTCCTCATGCTTGATTATCCTAGGAAAGTTTTAGTGAACTCATGCGACCCTTTGACATTTTCTACGATGTATCATCCCTTTTGACTATAGTTGCCTGGATAAGCTTAGAGGCCCTCACTGATTCTGTTTGATTGCAATTTTACATGTTTACTCTTGATTATGATTGGCCTTTTTAATTTTCAGAGCCCTCCATGAAAAGGAACACAAAACGAAAGGCCTGTCGCGAATGCAGTTTTTCCTTGTGGCACTCGCAGTGAGCTTTGCCTACTACGTGTTCCCTGGCTATTTGTTCCCAGTCCTGACATTCTTCTCCTGGGTCTGTTGGGAGTGGCCACGCAGTGTCACTGCCCAACAAATCGGGTCGGGATACCACGGTCTTGGGATCGGCGCCTTCACCCTCGATTGGGCCGGCGTCTCGGCCTATCGCGGAAGCCCACTCGTGACGCCATGGCAGACAATTGCTAATGTTGCGTTCGGCTTCGTCTTGTTCATATATGTGGTTGTACCTCTTTGCTATTGGAAGTTCAACCTCTTCTACGCCCAGCGATTTCCCATATTCTCAAATCAGCTGTTCAAATTCGACGGGCATAAGTACGATATCACCAAGATATTGACGCCGAAATATGATCTTGATGTAGCTGCTTACGAAAGCTATGGGAAGCTGTACCTAAACCCTATATTCGCAATATCCATAGCATCAGGATTCACTCGCATCGCCGCTACTTTGTCACATGTGGCGTTGTTCAATGGCAGGTAACTTACTTCCATTATTTCCAAGATTAAGCATCTCCAGGTTAGACACACTCTTTCATTAAAAGTTTTGTGTCTCAAATGGCTGCTGTTTTGCACGATTTAATACCACAAGCATAGAATCTTGCTACATTACCTCACTTTAGTATAGAGAGTGGCATGATCAAGATCAATTAACACATGGATAGAATCATGCTACTTTTCCATCTCATAGGGACATCATAAGGAGGAGCCGAGCTGCGATGAAGGACGTGAAACTGGACATCCACACGAAGCTGATGAGGCATTATAAACAAGTTCCTGAATGGTGGTTCCACATCGTAGCAGCGGCAACTGTCACCTTGTCGGTGATGATGTGCTTCGTGTGGAAAGACGCCGTACAACTGCCGTGGTGGCTGATGATTCTCGCCTTCGTCATGTCTTGGCTTGTTGTACTCCCCATTGGGGTCATTCAAGCAACCACAAACCTGGTAAAAATATGAAATTTCCTGATGAAGTCGATTCTCATTGTCTTCATATTCCAAGACGACATTGGATTTGTCGTCCCTAAATTGATTAACATAAGCACTGTATTGTTTTTCTGTGACTTACTTCTGCAGCAACCGGGATATGAAATCGTAGAACAGCTCCTGATCGGTTACATATTGCCGGGAAAGCCCATAGCGACCTTGCTTTTCAAGATCTACGGGCGGTTCAGCTTCGCCCATGCACTGTTCTTCTTGTCGGACCTCAAACTCGGGCACTACATGAAGATTCCTCCGCGCTGCATGTTCACAGTTCAGGTATCCGTAGCTCGGACCGCCGGCGGTAAGGCCATGAGATTACTCAGTCCCATTGTCTGATCTTTTCGTTGCACTTTTGGCAGCTTGTGGCTAGTCTAGTTTCGGGCGTAGTTAACCTCGTGGTGGCGTGGTGGATGATGGGGAGCATCGAGAACATCTGCGATGTCGAGGCGCTCCATCCAGAGTCTCCATGGACGTGTCCCAATTCAGAATCACGTTCGACAATTCAGTCATAGGGGATTGATTGGGCCGAGGAGGCTGTTCGTACCAGATGGCTTGTACCGGAACTTGGTATGGATGTTCGTCGCCGGAGCTCTCTTGCCTCTGCCAATTTGGCTGCTGAGCAAGATCTTCCCTGAAAAGAAATGGATCCGCCATATAAACATTCCTGTCCTGTCCTTCGGTTTCGCAGGCATCCCACCGGCCTCTCCGACGAACATTGCGAGCTGGATCATCACGGGGATGTTCTTCAACTATTTCATGTTCCGATACCGGAAGCGCTGGTGGCAGAGATATAACTACATTTTATCGGCAGCATTGGATGCCGGGACGGCTTTTTATGGGCGTGTTTCTGTTCTTTGCTCTGCAAAATCAGAACAAGAACTTCAACTGGTGGGTCGGAGATCGACCCACTGTCCGCTAGCAACTTGTCCGACGGAGCCGGGGATTATGGTCCAAGGATGCCCGGTAAACATCTAGGGAATGCATAGAGGCTGGACTCTAAGGGCTTATATGACAACCATTTGGTTTTAAAAAATAATTCTGATTAAAATGACTTTTTCTAATTCTATTCCTTGAATGAATTTTAAAGAATCAGAATGCGTTTGGTAGCTGTATAGAATTTCTATTCCTGAAGCAGAACTATGTTTGATAACTGCACATAATTTCTATTCCGAAGAACAATTTCTCTTCCCAATTTTTGTCCATTTAAGTCAAATAATTATATTGTTAATTTGTGAAATTTCATGCGACATTTCGAATTAATCTTCGATTAATTCATATCGATTCTCTTATATAATATATTGCATACTGAAATGTAAAAATAAATATCAAGAATCATCATGAGTCATTTTCGCCATCTATTGTGGGTTTCATCCAAAGAGTAGGTAATCAATAAGAGCGATAGCCTTGTTTCTCCAAGGAAAATACACTGTACTGTCTTCCATTGGTTTGCGTTTTCAATTCTAGAAAATCAAATCTCAATCTTTATTCATCTAAAACTTAAGAACAAGAGCCCGCTAAGTGTTCACGCTAGTTATTTTTGCCTTTTTCCCAAATCTTCTAAAACTAGACTAAGTCTAAAGTATATAAATCTAAGCAAATCACAACCAATAAAATCAAATGCATAATCAAGGATCATGGACCCTAACGAAACCCTAAGGGCTTAGAGAATATTATTAGGATTAATTTCAAAGATGTTTATGAATTTCCCAAAAAAGAAAAAAATCTATGAAATCTAGGGAATTTAGGCCCAAATTTATGTAAACAAAGTTAAACTTGCCTAATCTAAGATTTTTCTATTTTTAGGGATTTTTTGAAAATTTCTGATTTTTTTTATAATTTTTCAATTTTTTAGATTTTTTATTTTATTATCTTAAATATTATTCTTTGAAAATGAGACCTTGTTTTGTTTAATTCAAGAACAAAGTGATCAAAAAAACTGAAAGAGAAAAGCGAAAGATGTGGTACTTCATTCTGTTTTATGATTCTCAAAAGTGAATTTTTTTTTAAAACCAACCTTTTTTCTTGTTTTTGTTTTTGCTCCAAAATTGTTCTAGATAATAGAATCAGAATCAGAATCGGTCACATTGCCAACCAAGATTCTCATCTTTTTTGTCCGAGGAATAGAACCAGATAAACCAAAATGGTTACCATACATGTCCTAAACATCTATATACACCAACTCTAACTATGTTTTCCTTTGTTCCTTCCTATATTTTAAAAAAAAAACTAACATGTTTTGCTTGCTCAAAATGTAATCATTGTTGCAAGCTCGAATATCATCTAGAGGGTAATGAATAAGTGATTTTTTTTTATCAAAACTGGATAAATTAATATGAAAATAATATAATCAATTTCAGTATTACAAAAAATCGAAAAAAAAATAGAGTTTGAATATTATAAGTGGTATGATGATATTCACCATGTACAATACTTCATTAAAAGTAATAATAAAAGTTGAGAGATAGAGAACTTTACACACATAAATTATAGTGGTTCGGCTTAGTGCAAGCACATGTCCACTCTCCTACACTGACAACCTATTGGCTGGATTCTACTAGTCAATCGACTTCTCAATCTAACACTCACTTACTCTGAATAAGAATATATAAAGCACGTTGAAGCTTTCTTGAACTTTAGAATTATTGATTATGGACTCTATTTTTCTCTTCAGCCATTAAAGTCTCTTTTTATGCTCCTCTACCTTCAAATTAGCCGTTGCAAGGTCTTTAGAAAATCATTTTCCAAACTTCCCGTTGGAATGAGATACTATACAAACGGTTTCGTAGCCGTTGAAATTGGAAAATAGAATTCCCCATTAGATCATGGATTGTAGATTGCCCATTACAATCATGATCTAGGTTTCCAAAGATAAAATTCTTTGTTTAGTAAATCATCCTCTTCTTCTTTAATTCATGTCCTTGATAGATAGTCAACAATATTCATGATTGATGGTGTTTAAGAACAAATCCAACCTGATTTGCATGTATAAAATATCATATATATCATAATATTATGGTTGTTGCATCTGAAGTACTCCCTCAGAGCCTAAGCTATGCGACAACGTCCGTGCTCCTTAAGGCAGCATCTAAGCCTTGCCTGTGTAACTTTTCTTAACAATTGAATGTACAGAAGGACAATCTGTAAGACAAAGTATTTCATTGCTTTAACTCAACTATTAGAGAATATGAATTATTTTATCAATTTTAAAATCAATTAGAAATTTTTTCTCAACAAAAAACATGTAGATTTTTACTTGGAGAACATATTCATAATCAAAAAAAAAAAAATCACAAGGCATCACTAGACAATCTTTTCACTATAATATCAGCGTCAAGTTGTAGTTGTAAGATTGATTATCTTAATATATGGCAAGAGTTTAGGGTATACAAAGTTATTGGGAAAACTGTATGTACAACCTTAACAATAGTATTTTATTTTATTAGACTCCACAATTTCATCACTCATATCTTCATGGTGATTTATGTTTTTCTGTTCGTGGTGAAAACTGCTAGCAATCCTTATAAAAGTTTGAATCGATTAACAAAGACGTGATTGAGTACTTTAAAGTGGACATAATAATGATATAGGGACAAAAAAGGAATTGTGAAACGATCAAGTGATCTTGCGATTTGCACATAATGTCCATTAGCATATTAAGACTACTTAATCAATTCAGCAAAAACTTTATAAATTGAACAAAGGTCGGATCCAACAATGTTGATATAAAATAGTAGTCTTAATATGCTAATGGACAAGATATGCTAATGTACTTATAATGTACATTAGCATATCTTGTCCAACGATTACTCAAATGTCAAATTTTTTGAAAAAGCGATAATTTCAATGCTAAAACTTTTAAAACGATCAATTAAGTGTCAAGTATTTTGAAAAACGCTCACTTCAGTGTCAACTCCAACGAGTCATGTCAGCTTAAATATAATAAAAAAAAAATAGGTCACTTCGAAATTTCAACAACTCACGTCAACTCAAATCGAAGTTGGAACTAAAGTAATGTTTTTCCACGTTGGAGCAGTGGTATGTCCCGCCTGTAGGTGAAGACGTGCTTAGTGTGGAAAGAGGTCGTGCAACTGCCGTGGTGGCTGATGATTCTCGCCTTCGTCATGTCTTGGCTTGTTGTGCTCCCCAGTGGGGTCATACAAGCAACCACGAACCTGGTAAAGATGTGAAATTTTCTGAAGAAGTAGTCGGTTCTCGTGGTTTTCAGATCCCGAGACGACGCAGGATTTGTGGTCAACCCGGCAACATTAATTAAGATAAGCACTGTGTTGTTTTTCTATGGCTGCTTCTGCAGCAACCTGGATGAGAAACCATAGAACAGTCCTGGTCGGTTGCATGGTGCCGGGAAAGCACACAGCAAACTTGCTTTTCGAGTTCTCCGGGCGATTCATGCTCGGGCATGTGTATGTTTTTTCTTGTCGGACCTCAAACTTGGGCACTAGATGAAGATTCCTCCGCGCGCATGTTCACGGTTCAGGTATCCGTAGATCGGACCGCCGGCAGTAAGGCCTTAGTATCGCTCAGTCCCTTTGTCTGATCTTTTTGTTTCAAGTAATGCAGCTTGTGTCTAGTCTAGTTTCCGGCGTAGTTAACCTCGCGGTGGAATGGTGGATGATCGGGAGCATCGAGAACATCGCAGCGTCGATGCCCTCCATCCTGAGTCCCCATGGACGTGTCCCAAATTCGGGCTTTTTTGCAAAATGGGTAAAAAAAAGAATATTTGCAAAATTAGGAAAAAGAATATTTCCAAATGAGGCCCGGGCGGCGGTAAAAAAAAAAAGAATATTTTCAAAAATATTTGTAGATTGCTGCTAATCTGTTTTGTGACATTTTCCTTACATGTTTGATCTTCATTCTTCATGTGAATCCAGTGAAATTCTTATCCTTGCTTGGTCACTTTGCTTCTTCTTCTTTTTTTCCTCTAAATGGAATCAAAGATATATCAAGAGGTGCATTTGTTTCTCGCAAAACTCTATGTTAAAGGAAGTGTTTTTTTAGGAAAATGATCAGCTTTCCTCTGTTTGGTGACATGTGACCAAAATTTTTTATGATGTTTGATCTCTTTTAGAAAATGATTTCAATTTCACGACTTTATTTTATATAAAAAAAATTCAAGTTTTTTAAAGTTTTTATACTTTCTCAGTCTTTTTTTTTTCTCCAACCCATCGACCGTCGGCCATGGTGAGGCTCAGCCTCGAGCTCACCAGATCCAGTGAGGCTCAACCTTGCTTGATACAGCAAGTCCGAGCCTCACCAGGTGAGGTCAATGCTGACCTAGTCAGCTCGCGTCTGTGGTTGGTCATCAACCGTGGCCTCTTAAGATTGGGAAAGATGAACAATTCTGGCAAGCATTTCTAGAATAAAAAATATAATAAAATTTTGAGAAATTAAAAAATTTCAAGAGGAGCAATTTTGAAAATCATTTCCACTTCTTCAGATTGGAAATTTACCTTACTAATTTTATGCATGGATATTTTCATTGATCAGAAAGTATTTTTCATTGACTTGTCTTTTTGGCTAACTAAATGGGTGAAAGTTCAAAAAATGAATTCTCGGAAAACATTTTCACTCAAACGAGTACATCCCAAGAGAACATCGTCCTTACGGTTCCTCCAGAGTGGTGATCATTATCACGGGCGGAGCATGATGTTGATTGGACCAGTGATTCTGGCCTCAACCATCGAATTATGTTTCTTTTGCCAAACTTGTTTATTGTCATAATAAGAAACAATCTCATTGTATTGTAATTCAGTCTAGCACCCCAATTGGGACATTCTCACTTTAAGTTGTTTGCTATTTTTCCCTTAGGAATAGCTATACTCCACTTGATCATCTTTGGGCAAATCTGAAGTCGCGCACGGTGTTGTTATTCCCATGAGAGGAATAACACCTAATATTAAGACCCCGCATATGCTTGTGAATACTGATTTACAACCATGCTGACAAATTTCAATTAGTGTTAACAAAGTGTAAAAAAAAAAAATGTTGCCGAAAAGAAGTAACTCAATGACTTTTTTCCCTAGTACTTTGTTGGTAAATCTCCAACACTTCTATGAGATCATCATTTTTCTATAGTTAGAAATTACCGATTTATGTATTAATTAACCAATTTTCTCTGCAGAACTTACTAATGCTTTGAATTTAATAAATCTTGTAAGAAACTATGAATCTAAATTAGAGTGACTTACCATACCAACTTATTTGGATTATCAACTCTCATTTGAATTACTTAATAATGTCTAGACCTTTTTTAAATACTGATTATACTATTGAGTTACCAACTTTGGGCGGCGCCACCCACCCACCCATAAAATCCCAACAATACCGTTTTCGAAAAATCAATTTTTTAAGTTTTACGCAGCATCATGTACGCATCTACGCTAGTATACAATTTTGTAAGGAGCATTATCTAACAGTGATAATGAAAATAATATGAATGATCGCACAAAATAAAAACTCGTTTATTTGTAGCTTTGTGATTCTGATGGGGGGCCAAACCTAGTTGCAATTTCTTTAAATTCAAACTCGCATCTCGTTACCATAGAATTCACCTACTCTCTACATCTATGGAGAACAATATAAAAGTTCGGTCTCAATATTCTCCTTTCCTTTTTGATTGTGTATCTTGTTTAGTTTTTATGTTTTTAAGGTTGGTAGGAACAAAAGAATTAATGCCAATTTGAGTTTCTTACCAAATACATATTTTATGGTTTTTTTTTTCCCTTTCTGAGGGTAGAAATAAATATGTTCTTCAAAAGGAAAATTTGTGAAGTAAACCGAGATAAGAAAAGTAGCAAATCACGGATGATAATTGCCTAAAAAATGTGGTTGTCAAACATCAATGTATGACTAATCAAAGCTAAGGCCAATCTGGCCCAAGCAAATTAAAAACAAATAACTATGTGAAGTTAGCCCCACCCATAGTAATATATAAGCTAGAAATTAAGACTACCATTGTCCCATACTCTCTGCAGATTGTCTGCGTGACGCATCCGGTAGCTACGGCCGCTAAAAAAAATTTTAACCCATTTACCAGAAAGCAAACATAGAAAATTGACCTAAAAACAACGTATTCTCCTGTCAATGAATGGTCTCTTATCTGCGAGCAGTGGAGGCTTAACTAGGCTCAAATGAACCTCAATCCGACAGTCAAAATCGAATGGGACCTGTGGTCCACAAACAGCTGCACGTTTTTTTTGTTTCACATTACAAGATTCTATCGAGTCGATATTCGGATCATGTCCATTATTATTATTATTATTATTATTAAGTATTTTGAGGGCACCTTGAGAGGCGCGGTTGTCAGGATCTAATAGTTTAATTCGAGTTTCTGTTTTATAATCTCAATATGAAAAATACAAAACAATTGTCTGAATCATCATGCCCAGTTGGGAACCGCGAGAAACTGGGAGCAATAATGACAATAGGACAACAAAAAAAATTGTTGCATGAGGTCTTGCTTTTTCTCGATTCACATGCTCAAATGGGATCAGGAAGATGGTGTTGATGCGGACCTTCATTGTGAACAAATATAAATTGTGATCTTGCTATTCATTGATTCTCCGTATAGTACTTATATATTTGATTGGTATGGGCTAAAGTACACTACAAGGACTAAAAACTTGTGTACGGTGTTCACTTTAGTACCAAAACTTTCAAACGATTACTTAAATGCTAATATTTTAAAAAATGATCACTTAAGTGCCAAATTTTTTTTTAAATCGTCACTTCAGTGCCAAAACTTTCAAATATGATCATTTAAGTGCCAATTTTTTTTTTTGAAATGATCACTTAAGTGTCAATTTTTTAAAAAACGATCACTTCAATGCCAAGTTTTAGATCGCTATAATGTGGCACTGAAGTGATCATGTTTAAAAAAAATTGACATTTAATTGATCTTTCTCAAAAAAAAATGACATTTAAGTAATCATTTGAATGTTTTTTGACACTGAAATGATCGTTTTTCAAAAATTTCAAAAGCTTTAGCCTTAGTGATCGTTTTGAAAGTTGTTGGTCACTTAAAGTGTCGTTTTGAAAGTTTTGGTACTAAGTGAACGTCGTACATAAGTTTTTGGCACTTGTAGTATATTAAGCTGGATGATATGTTATCTTATATAGTCATCTAATAAAATCTATGTATCATTTCAATATATATCGAAATATTACATAAATTGCCAAATTCTCTCTTCCGCTTCATTCTTTAAATTGGTAACAGAGTCTCCTTTCCTCGCCTCAATCACACCTTGATCCATGGAAAAATGAATCATCCCCACCTTTGACAGTCACTTGCCCAGCCTTTTCACGGAGATAACTCTTTTTGATGCACTCACAAAGCCGCACGCTTAGTAATTATTGTCCCAAACCAACCAACATGATATGCTGATTGTCCGAGTGCTGAGCCTTAAGGCGACATCATCTCGGTTCTATTTCGATTAGGATAGCTACATTAGCTTTCTTGTGATTTCCCCTCAATTCTCACTTTTCATTTATGTGTTATTTGAGAGAAGCATTCCATTCGTCAGCCTCGCCACCTCAGATTTGAAAGTTTCACTTGTGAACAACTGCAGTCATGGTCTCACGCACAGCACACGTTTCCGCCTCACCATGGATCCACCAAGCCTAACACCGTGAGGTGTGATTTAAGGAAAAACAATTTTCTTTTTGGGAGTACTGCTGCACTGATTTCAAACTCAAGTTCACTTAGTTATCTTGAACTTTAAAGGGATGTTAGAAGAAAAATTATGATTATCTAGATTAATTTCCTATGTTAGAGTATTTTGCTAATCCTATTGATTTCTTCGTATATCTCAAGATTGTACGTATGTCTTAATTGACATTATTACCCAGATAGTCATCTATAAAACCTATCAAATATCCCTATGTACATGTGTTCATACAGTATTGTATATAATAAATTCTCAATTCTCTCTTCCACCGCATTGTCTCTGTAACTATGAAAATGAAATCAAACCTTCACGGCCTAAGTCATGCCCTGAACTTGCCGCTCAATTCTGTCTCTTTAGGATGAGAATTGGCTTTTTGCGGGAAATATCGTCGTGTGTTTAATTGTCAGCCTTGGTAGATAGGACAGCGGACCGACGATGAGTGAACCACCACGTTACCACAATAACAAGCAAGCTTGGCTAGGAGGGGCTTAATCTCGAGTTTCTTTCAAAATTTAGAGATTACATTGATTTTAATTGAAGATTAGGATTGGCATTAAAATATAGCACAAAAGCTCGAGGACCAAATTTACGGACTCTTAGCTAGTACTCTGTGTTTATTTCTCATTACCATCTGTACTTTTAGAAACAAGCAACACTTTTGCAAGAATGCAAAGCATGGCAACATCTTTTGTATGTTCTAAAATGTCAACTTATGTATAGAAGTTGAATTTTCTACTTTTGAAGAGAAGTATTTTTTTTTTTTCTCTTCAGGGTTGTTCCAAAATAATTTTCGAGAGGAAAAGAGAAAAAGCTCTAGAAGTAGAAAATAAAGTTGAGATAACCAAACGTAATTTCTGCCTCGAGCACGCAAGGCACTACTTTTAGAAGAATAATTTTGACTCCAGAAGTGGTTTCTCATGCGCGCCCAAAACTTTGGACAGTTGAGGATTGAGACTTACGAATAGGCACATCTCCGATGTATTTAGGTATATTCGAACATACGGAAATGAATATTGTTGTGTTCCGCTACTGATTCCGTTTGTTGTGTATGACGTGCAACTTCACGAATCGTGCTGAATCACGTTGTTTCGTCCATACGAAGAGATGTCCATTCCTTAACAGCGATTTTGCCTCCTAACTCGTTTAATTCGTTCGTTATTCCCATGTTCTTTCATTTACTCTTTACAGGGGACATGTTTGGAGATTTACGATTTATTCACTTCGAATCGCCTTTCATTCGATCAGTTCTTCCACAGTCCAATTTAACCTTATTTTCATTTGTCATGACACTAAATGGGCATGTAAAAGATTTTCATTTTCTAAATGACAAGTTTAGCCAACTAAAGAAGCAGATGCTCAGAATTGAATGTCTAGTATTGTAAAGTGTTATGCTATGATGATTAGATTATAAAATTAAAACAACATGCCTGGACTTAGATAATATGTAGGATTCGACGCACAATCATAAATAAGAACTAAAGGAGTAACGAGATAGAGAAATCAATGATGAAAAATATAAATTTATCCCAATTCATCCTTAAGTTAGGGCCTACAGCCAGTAAAGAAAACGATGTCATTGTAATTAACATCTCGCCTCTCTCTCCCTTACGTGCATTAATAACAGACGACCTTTGTTCCATTACCCATGTTATATATCTAGCTGAGCTGCACAACTTGCTTAAAGAAGTACAAACACGCAGTACAGATATGAAGACGGGTTGACTGGGCTCTCTGGTGTCCGTCTTGGCACGCTCCCACAGTAACCCGTTGAAGAGAGCACAATAACCACAACACCCATGCTTCTGAAAGCCACCGCTTAACCACTCTGAGCCTTCAATGACGCCAAAGA
>JAGVVM010011112.1:0-10658 GCA_019149425.1 Psidium friedrichsthalianum
AGGAGGAGCATGAGTCCTGAATTGGTGTAACAATCTTTAGACGCTACCAAAGTCATTAGAGAAAAAATTAAGCCAGCCTAGAGCCGTCAGAAAAGTTATGCTAATAAGCGGCTAAGGCCATTGAAATTCTAAGTAGGCAATCATATTTTCCTTTAAGTGTCACATATACGAGGTACATCTTATTTTGGCAAGAAAGGGAAGCTAAATCTGAGATACGTTGGGCCATTAGAGATTTTGGAACAAATCGGAAATTTAGCTTATCATCTCTCGTTGCCATTGAGACTTCATCAAATGCATAACATCTTTCATGTATTGATGCTAAGAAAGTATGAGCCTAATCCAATTCACGTGTTGAATTTTGAGGAGATTGAAGTGGATGAGCAAGTATCGTGCGTGAAAGATCGGTAAGGATTGAGGATAGGAAAGAACAAGTGCTTCGGAGTAAAAAAAATTCCTTTGGTTAAGGTGATCGTAGGAAAGTGATGATGTTATGATGCTCCAATACCCTAATCTTTTTGAGGATGTGTAATGATGCAATTTTGGGGATAAAATTCCCTTAAGGAGAAGAGAGTTATGACATCCCAAAAATTCGATCATTTGTAAGATAAATAATATTGAATTTTCAAGATTTAAGGGATAATAGTTGAACAAAGGAAATCGGATAGAATTAAGCCTGTCAGGATAATCGAGTCGTCAAATCATAGCATCAAGACCATTCACATCTAAGCCTTGTCCTAGCTAAACCTTAGAAGTGAATTTACCATTTTATCCCTAAAGTTTTATGATTTTGCCCTTTTTCAATGAAATGACCATTGCCCCTCTACAAAATTATTATTTTACCCTTAATGCCAAATTACCAAAATATCCTCAATCTTTATGCCAAATAACTAACTTACCCCCTTATTATGAAAATACCAAATTGCCCCTTGCATTAATAGCTAAAGGACAAAAAGCATTAATGTGTGAAATGGACTTGGCCCCACCATTTATCTCTTCCCATTTTCCCCATGTTTGGCTAGCAGCCACTCTCTCTCTCTGTCTCCCCCATTTTTGGCCACCAGCATTTTCCTCTCCATCTCACTTTTTGCCGCCTATCCAAGCTTCTTCACCTGGGTTGTCGCCACCACTCGACGTTCACTACCTCACCAAACCACCATCCCTCGCCACGAGCCAAGCCACCCACCATCTGTCATCACCGTCTACCAAGACCCACTGAGCCGAACAGTAGTCGTGCCGAGCCCAACCACCGTACCTCGCCATTGTGCAAGCGTATGTCATTATAGAACTCCAAAATGCTACCTCAAGGCTTACTCATTCCTCACTCTTATCTTAGTCTTTTAATATTTCGATTAAGCACATGCGAAAATGAATCAATTCCTCACACAAATAAAATAATAGGGATAGAAAACCCACAATCGGCATATAGGAAAACCTCATTTTATTTATATATATCGTTAACCCTAGGAAGCGAAACATGTAAAAGCCCTACCTCAAGGCTACTTTCAAAGACCACTAAAAAGATATCAGGTTAGGGTTAGGTTTAACACTACTCCCAAAAGCTACTCCAAAAAGATCCACGTCCACATCCTTCACTCAACATCAACAGTCAATAGGGGTTTCGGGGTCCTCGTCTGAGCCAGAGGCCAAATCATCCACCTGTTTTAGGTCCTAAAACGGTTAACAATGACAGATGAGATAAATCTCAGTGAGTTAATGACCTAAGCCTCAATTAGGAGGTCAAGTCAGCTCGAATGTATCAAATTCATCAATGCAGCTCAATATTCACAAGCATATCATCACATAATTATAGGCAACCAAACACTGCCTTGGCACACAGCCGACATGTCTTAAACCATGATAAGCAAAATGTACATAACACGACTGAATACTCATTAGCATCCTCATACTCAGTGCACTCGGACATCTTTCAATCACTGCAACTAGTGAAATATTCTTTCGATCAATTACGACCGATAGAGGCCATGCCCGTACTTTCGGCTTGACCGAGCATTAATTATTCAATCAATTATAGTCAATCGAGGACATGCTCGTTCCCATACAGGGATCTTCTAATTTAACTAAGTATTACTCATTCAATCAATTACGACCGATCGAGGGCACGCTCGTCTTCCTACGAGGGTTATTCTGTCACGCTCTGAACCTAGCGGATGCGCAACATCTCCACCTTCCTGCCAAATCAAATATCGCCTGGCCAACATTAGCGACAGCTTAGGCCTTGTCGCCGCCCAATGACGGCTAATGAAAGCGACAGCGGAAAGCGCACAATCCCCTGACAGACACATATGCAGGGTAGAGAGATAGAGGGACAACAACGCAATAAAAACCAAATATTTACATTATATTAATAACAACATTTATATACGACCCTCAAAAGATAATTCAGGGCCTCCTAGTCTCAAAAAAGATGAACACAATGCAAAGCATACTCTAACTAGGGTCCACTCTGCTCCAAGGACGGCAACTCCTCAGGGTCTGACACAACTGGCGTCAGGAGATCAAACTCGAAATCACTATCACTGGCCATTGGGTCAAACTCAAACACGTCCTCCTCACCATCTATTTCCATAACCATGTCTTCATCTAAATCCAAGGCGTCCATCGGCTCGGGGTCAACGACTTCACCTCCAAAGGTCAAGGGATAAATCGATCCCTTCCAATCCGAGATAGGTGCAAACACATCAAAATCTTGAATCATACCTCTATAAATTAACCCTGTCTGAGATATCCATGCCTCATATCGGTGGGGCATCAGGTACTCACCTCCCTCATCTACCCATACTGTACTATTAACATTCTTATACGATGTAAAATCTATCGTAGGGTAAACGGTCTCGTCGGATTCTATCTCAATAAGTATTCTGAACTGAACAAAATGGGAACTCATCTCAGGACCTGGGATCTAGAAGGCGATCAGCCACAAAAGGATGAGTCGAAACTCAGCAAGCACTTGCCTAAACTCAATTTAGAATGAAGCATATATCTCAGGCCAGAACGTAAACAATCACACACATATTGTGACTTCAAATCACACAGATGCAAATGTAGATGCTTAATGATTCACTTGGGGACCCTAGTGACTCACCAACACTTCCGAACTGAACTCCATCAGTGACCCAATAGTTCTTCTGGTCCCGGCCACGTCATAGACATCTCAGGCCTGTGCCTCAACCCATGTCTAATCACACCGAGATTGGCACCTTTGTCTCTCCAGCTACCCCATACCGAGCACGTTCAAGCGCAAATGCAACGATTGTGGCTCAATTAGCTCTGCGATCGGCACCTCCTTATCATTTCGCATTCCCGGTGGCCCCCTAGACACTGTCAGGCCGTCCCGCACGATTCTACACACTCCGCCAAACGCAAATGTCTTATGCCAGTATGCAGATCAATGATGATCATCACAAAGTCCTCAATTGACTCGACTTTTAAATACTAATACAAGTCAGCTTTCCCACATGCAATTCCCAAGATTATTCACATAAGCATACCATTTACCTCAAAATATATCGAATATAATAACCAAGCATCGCATGTTGCAAAACTCACATTTCATGACTCGATTTCCATTCTAAGTCATCTAGGTTCAAGGACAAGTAGTCAAGCACACATAGTAATTTCTAGAGTACGCAAAAAACCGATTGACCCTTATGGTCAACAATAAATAATCGACATTTGACATCTAGGAAATTTAATATTTTTCATCATAAAATTTTCCCTACCAATCCCTAGCAAACTCGACATTTTAAGGTAAGTTTAGAAATGTGGTCACTCAAAAATCGAGTTCGAGCTCGGGGACGGCAGACGACTGTAGATCGGTTGAACGGCAAACTTGGACGAGCGACAGCGGCGAGGTGGCTCGGCCGAGCGACGATGAGATCGAGGCACGGACGACAATCGAGCTCGGGCCATGGACAACGATGAGCTCAGGCCACAGACGACAATCAGGCTCAGGCCAAAGCAACGATGAGCTCGAGCCAAAGCAAAATGGCCACGAGCACGGGCGATGGAGACTGCTTGGCTCGCGCGGTGGCCGAGCGCGAGAACGGAGCTTGAACAGCAAAAATTCACGTGCAGCCGAGGGAGAAAAGACACAGCAGTAGCTAGCACGTTTCTAAGTAGCAGAGAAAGAGTAGAGGAAGATGAGATATAGCAGGGACAATCCCAACCAGCAGCCGAAGGATTCAGCAACCTAGAGAAAAGCAACTGAAAATCTTCAGCCAAACAGAGCCACAAAAAGGGAGTAGCAACCGAGAGAGATGAGCAAGGGGGCGATCAGGAAAAAAAAAAAAAGAAGATGCAGCAGCAGCAGAAAAATGAACAAACGGTCGAGAAATGAAGAGTAGATGCAGCAACAAATACCGCAGGTTCACACACAGAAGCTAGAGTTGAAGAGCAGAATGTGGTGCAGTAATTTCACCCACAGTTCAGTCGAGGAACACAAGTGAAGAGGAGCAAAAAGTGGAGTTTCAGCCAGAAAAAGAGGCACGAGCAGTAGCTACAGAATTAAGAAGAGAGGAAGCCAGCTACAGTCCCTCATTTATGCATGAACAGTGGAAAAGGTGGCTCAATCATCACATTTTTTTGTCTCACTCGCATGGAAATTGGAGCTCAGCAGATAAGGGTGAAGAGAGAAATGAAAAATGGAGGGCACGTGGGTTCTCTTGAAGAAAGAAGCAGCCAAAAGAAACAAAAAGAATGGAAAGAAAAAGTGAAGCTGGTGGGGAGTAAGTGGCCATTCAGTTAGGGAGAGATCAGCCGAAAATCAAAAGGGCAAGTGGGGTCCAAAACCTTAATTTTTCTTGTCCTCTTGTGCATGATTTTGGGGGATGTCACATATTCGGCTTATCCAAACAGTCATCCTTTTGATCACTTACAGCTGATCAAGGGCACATCCGTCTTTCTATGGGGGCTATCTAGCTTATCTAGACAATTATCCTTTCGATCAATTACGATCGATCGAGAGCATACTTATCTTTCTACGAGAGTCTTCTAGCTTATTCGGGCAACTCTCACATTAATGCAACTCTCATGCTTAAAATGTAGTAACTGAATCACATGCATAATTCATTTATCAAAAATATCCATTCAATTTATTTAGTTATACAATTCAATTAATACTGCTATTCTCAATGTCGGCATTATAAATTCGAGCATAAACTAAATAAATTAATATTAGGATTACTTGAAAATATTAATAAGGCACCAATATTTAATTTTGAAAACCTATCTATTTAGCAAGAAAATATTAATTACATATTAAACAATAGATTATCGTCTATATAACGATAACTGAACAACTATTAGTGATAGCTTATCACTTCAAACACTAGTAGCTTATTGTCGATTCTTCGAAAGCTTATCGCCCAATTTTCAATAGCTTATCACTAAAACCTTGATAGCTTATCATCCAAATCATGATAGCCTATCTCCCAAACCATGATAGCCTATCATATAAACCATGATAGCTTATCGCATATCTTGATAACTTATCACCAAACACATGATTAGCTTATCATCAAAACCTTGACAATTTATTACCCAAACCATGATAGTCTATCACCCAGGCCATGATAGCTTATCGCATACAATATGATAGCTTATTGCATACCTTGATAACTTATCACTGAAATTTGATTAGTTTATCAACTAGCCGCTACTCAATTAGCATTAAAGATACTTAGTCCAATCTAGTTACATCCTAATCAAGTTTAGCCTATTAATTGAGGGATTAGGGCAAAAACTCACCCGACAACCAATCCAAAGACATGGACGTGACAGTGGCAGTGACGAGTACGCGTGGCTTACTTCAAAAATGACATGGGATGACAACGGATGATGGGTCTCCACCAACCATCCTCTGTTCAGCTCAACCCACAAAAATTTTATCAACCTTATGGATAAACATCCCTTAGATCCATGTAGCCCTTGATCTTACGATCACAATGGATAAAACAGAAATTGTTTCACCTCCAGACAAGCTCAAACAAGCGATTTCTTCTCGAGCACATGCAGAAATTCGAGAAAACAGTTGTCTTCAGTTTAGGCTCGACAGATGTGGTTCAAACGATGGTTCGATGGACTAACCGACACAACGTACAACACATGGTGATGTCATACGATGGTGAATGGTAGAGCTTGAGGATGACAAAAATGGAGATTGGGGGAGAGATGGGTGATGGCCAAAAGAAAGAAGAAGAAGAAGAAGAAGAAGAAGAAGAAGAAGGAGAAAAAGCTTGGGGAAAGGGTTTTCTTGCAAAAGAAAAGAGAGAAGTGAGAAAAGGTGGGGCTCACAAGCTTAATTGTCATTTATGAGTTTTTGTCTCGTATGAAAATATCCAAGGGCAATTTGGTCATTTCACCATAAGGGATAGATTGGTTAGTTGGCCCAAATAATTGAGGGTACTTTGGTAATTTGGCACTCAATGGCAAAATAGCGATTTTGCAAATTGCCAAAATGGTAATTTCAAGGCAAAGGGAAAAATCGTAAATTTACCTTTAGAGGTAAAATGGTAAATTCACTTCTAAACGTTCGGCCATGAGAAGGCTCGGGCACAAATGGTCTTGATGCTTCGATTCGATGGCTCAATTATCTTGACTCACTTTTCTTTATCCAATACCTTAGTATTTCCAATCCCTTTTCAATTCATAATTTATCGTCTAATTATTGTCTTTCAATCCTCAAAATTCAGTATATTTATCTTACAAATGATCGAAATTCGAGATGTCACAGTAGTTGTTGTCATGTCATTACTGAGCTATCGTTAGCCATTATCGCCTTTCACAACATGCACCGCCGAGCCAAGCCCGACCCGAGTAGCCCAAATTGCTTTCGTAGCCACACCACCGCCGTAGTCGCACAACCGTCGTCCACGTCGTCATGCAGCCCACGTGCCCATGTTGCCGTCGCCGCTATCGTCGCCATTATGTTAGTTTTGAGTTACCTCCAAATCCTTAATTAGATTGTCAATTACATTTAGGTATTAGATTAGATTATATTAATTATGATCAGTTAATGTTAATCGTAGATTATGTGTTAATTAACTTTCGTTAGGTAGTTAACTGTGGTTGGGTTAATCGACTCTGGTCATGTTAATTAACCATAGTTAATCATTAACTAAAGTTACTTTAATATTAACCATGTTTTACTTTAATAAGTCATATTACTTTTTTGTTAACCATAGTCAGGTTAATTAACAACAGTTACTTTTTATTTATCATAGTTGGGTAATTAATTGAAAATGGGTTAGTTAATCGTGAATGAATTAATTAAATATAGTTGGGTTAATAACTGTTTCTACATAAATTAGAAATTATTAATATTATATATTTATTTATTATTTGGTGATTATTTGTTTATTATTTGGTGATTGCCTCGTGCCTTTGAGTGTATATAGGCCTGATTCTAATCACTCATAGTTGAGACTAAATTGTTATATCGAAAAAAAATAAATTTTTGGACATGTAATTAAGGACGTACTATGAGGTAGTGCTAGATTGTTATGCTTTCATGTTCAAAAGTTCAGTACGGTATTAAAACGAGAAATACAAGTTTGACAATAAATATATGTCTCTATGATCACGTGTGAATTTTTTATTGTATATTGAAGTATAAAAATTACAATTAGTTGAGTGGTGAGCACAACCATATTTGTATTGGGCTAAATGCGAATATATGAATTGGCATGACTATATGGTATCCTCGTGTGGCCACATGATGGACAAACCTGATATGTTCATTCGATCAAAATCACACAACTTATCGATTGCCCGACAGTCTATGTCGCCAGGCTGGTTGGATGATAGTCACGGCTTGTGCCGAACCAAAATTCCTTATAGGAAAAGCCTGACATATCCCTCCCGGGGGTACTAGGATTGTTAGTTGTCATGCTCGACGGAGCAGGACGACACTTGATCATGCCGGAAGAGTATTTAACCATCCCCCGTGGGTACCGAGGAGTTGTGTTGTGGTCGAAAGGCCGTTAATAATTGAAATATGTGTGATACATTATGCATGCGAGTTTGTAATAGGTGTTTTAGTTGTGTGCCTTGTTTGGGTGTTATTTGCATAATGCCATAATTATATTATGCAATATGCGTGTCAAGGTGGGGTAAGTGTGCATATGGTTGATCGTTGATTAGTTGAGTCAAGTGTCTGATCATGTAGTAACTAGAGCATTGTGGAGTTTCGTACGCTATTGATCTGCTATCGATTTTAACTTGCATGTTTAAGCTGCCCTGAGCGAATCAACACTCACTCGAGCTTAGGGCGTTGACTAACGAGGATTTTATATCTCACTCATTATTGTTAAATATTTTCATGACATTAGTTATGGAACTCAGGTCGAAATGGTTCGGGGAATCCATTAACTAGACCTTCGATATAATGTTGCATCAGATCCAAGAGTCAAATCGTGTCTAGGAGCACCACATGATGACGCTCTGAGTTGAGGAGGGGCTGGGGTACTTGGTACCTCATAGCTTCAAGGTCTAGTTCATTTGTCAAGGAGAGATACTCTTTGGACCGATTTGTGATTTCGACGAACCACCAACTACGACCCCTAATATCCATAACCTAGGACCCTATGGACTTGGATATTGCTAATGGCGAGTTGAGAATCCAGAATCTAATCCGAATGAGGACCCTAAAAACCCTAGCTAGTTATTGGATCGGAGAGGAAGATGAGAACGTGGACCCTTTCTGGAGTAGTTTTCTTTTGAGAGTAGCGTTTAACCCCAACCCTAACCTGGTATCTTTTTGATAGTTGATGGAAGTAGCCCTGAGGTAGGGCTTATAGATACTAACTTCCCAAGGTTAACGGTAGATAAATAAAAAAGCTTTTGATGTATGATTTTGTTGGTTTCCCCCCCTATCCATCCCTATCTTTATCCTTGTTTGGGAGTGATTCGTTTTCGTGTGCACTTAATTAAAAGATAAAATGATTGGTCAATGATTTGATAAGGACTTTGCCCGTAAATGACCTAAGGCATTTAGTAGGGTTCTGCGTGCTTCTAGATCGAGGCATGACACGATCGCATTTCTTTTTTATGATATCCTTTTGGCCACCAACGTACTTTGTAAGGTCCACTTGACAATCAGTATTCATCTTCTTCTTAAAGATCCATTTGAAGCCAATTGGTACAGTACCATCAGAGTGGATCAACTAAAGTCCAAACTTCGTTGGAATACATTGAATTGAATCCTTACGGATCTCATGGCTTCTAGCCATTTACCAAAATCGATATTCGACATCACCTCCTCATATAGGTTAGGATCACTCAGTTGGCCACCACATTTATAATGATAATAATGGTTCTTCAATATCTTCAATCAAGTGTTATATAACGAATAGATGGACGCGATTTTTCTCATACTTCTCCTAGAAGTTGTGTATCAAAAGCTCCCACTGAATTCAAATATGGGTGTCTGAACTTGATTGTTGGGTACTTCTTTATTTTCTTATTGTAAGACTATTTCCACCAATACCACCTTCCTAGATGAATTGATTCTCTAGAACAAAAGCATTCTTACTGACTGAAACCGTTTATTCAGAGTAAAATAGAAACAATATCCAAGAGTCTCTTTTGGCTAACAATAAAGTAAACTTATTTAGATCTAGCCTTCAATTATCCATTTCAGTTTCTTGACAAAAGCTGGACAAAACCTAAATCTTAATATGATTAAGACTTTTATTTTTACTATGTCCTATCTCATAGAGCGTAGTTGAAACAGATTTGGACGACGCTTTGTTCAATAAATATGCAGTTGTCTCAAGGGCATATCCTCAAAGGGATATAGACAAATCAATGTAACTCATCATAGATCGCACATCTATCTACAAAGTGCAGTTTCTTGTTTCAAATGCTCATTATACTCTGGAGTTGGAAGAGATGTCCATTGTGTAAAATGTCACTATCTTTAATATAGTCCAGGAATTCAATACTAAGGTATTCACCCCTTCGATCGGAGAATCTTGAATATACTCCCCGTTTGTTTCTCAACTCAACCATGAGTTACTTGAATTTTTCAAAAGGATTTAGATTTATACTTTATTAATTATAAATAACCATATGTGGAAATCATCGATAAATGTAATGAAGTAGAATAACTACCTCTAACCATTTTTAATAATTGGTCTACAAACATCTGTATGTATCAATCCTAATATGTCAGCAGATAGCGCACTATGTCCTTCAAAGGGTGTTTTTGGCCATTTTTGCTAGAAGACATACCTCATAAAGCTAAGTATGGGCTCAAATCGAATGGATCAATATATCCTCTTTACTCAACTTGTTGATTCTCTCTTCTCCAAAATGACCTAATTGAGATGCTAAACATACTTTGGATTTAGACTATCTATAGAGGCATTTAGTTATGGCATTTACATCATGATTATTTTGCTTATTGATATGGTAATCACATACAGACATTGTAATGGTATACATATTATTGGTTAATAAACTTCATATTATGAAAAATAGAACTATATCACAGCCAAAAAAAAATCCATAATTCTATTTAACTAAACAAGGTATAGAGATGAGTTCTAATAGCATTCTCAAAATACGAATAATTTTACAAAACCAAATAACAGACCATAGGGCAAACATAACAAAAAGTCCCATAGCTAATGCAACAA
>JAGVVM010011113.1:0-19209 GCA_019149425.1 Psidium friedrichsthalianum
AAAAACCAAAAATCGTAATTTTAGGAAATAGTATGTATGTGTGAGCGCACATAAATACTCTTTTGCTATTAAATCTCTCTTATATACGATAATCCCAGGATCTACATACTTAGAATCTGGAAACACAGTAAAGGTTTAAAAGATTTGTGCACCTGATTTGAAATTCATCATTTTTTATGTGGAATAAACAACAATCCAAAGCTTAAGATCTTTTCCTCTATGACCCTCTATATCCTTAGTTGATGAGATAGCCCATCAACAAGTCAATCCATATGCGTTCCTATATAATGGTTGTCATGAGTTTTGTATCAGGATTAAGGAGAAGACTTGAACATATTTATAGAATTTCTATCTTGACTCTTCTCATCACGAGCCGGCTCAACTCGGCCAACACAATCTAAGTCCATATTACAACTGATTAGAGAATCTTTATATTTCATCTTATTAGACAATCTGGTAAAGTGAAATTAATCCCGTAAAAATGGTAGATTATAATTTCAATTAATATAAGTTCCACATTAGGAAAAACTCTAACTTGTGGTCTTATGGGAGAATAGATTAAAGACCAACAAGAAAAATTCTAAGTTCTAATAGTGCAGGTTCGTATCCCATGTCAACCTAAGTTTGATAGAACTTTGTCCATGGATCATGGCATATTCCTTGGCCCCAGAAAGAACCTTCTGACGTTAAGTGTATAAAGCCTAAATAATTACATAAGTAGAGTCTAGAAGTTGTTGGCATCAAAAGAATAATCAATCTCATTTATATGACGAGTAGTGGGCTTAGCCGGCAAAAACAAATTCTAGTCCCGGAAGTTTATCAATCAACAAAACTATCAACGAATACAAGCTTGTTGACGTGCTGAAAATAGATGACAAAAAAGTGCGAAAGTTAACAGCAAGGCCTTCAACAGTACTTAAGGGAAATTGTTCGATAAAATCATCAACAGAAAGCGATTCCGGATGTTAAGGGCCTGCATGGTAACCATTCTGATTCTTTGATTCTGTTCCCTGGAATAGTAAAGAATGAGAATCATGTTTGGTAACGCAAATAATTCTGATTCTGATTCTGTTCCAAGAATCAGTTTTGGAGAATCAGCAATCACTTTAGAGTAAAATCCAGAACAAAAAAAAGTTGTTTCTGAAATTATAATCACTTTGAGAATCACAAAACAAAATGAAATCTCACATTCTCACTTTTTCCTTTCAGTTCTCCGTCACTTTTCTCTCAACCTAATAAAAATAAAAATAAAAAATTTCGAAAAAAATTGAAATTTTTTAAAAAACAAAAAAATTTAGAAATTCCTAAAAATAGAAGAAGCTTAGATGAGACTAGTTTGACCTCATTTTCATAATTTGGACCTAAATTTTTCTAAATTTCATAGATTCACTCTTATACAAAAAATATCGCAGAAGATGATGGCATCCAATGTGTGGATGGTAACATATATCTCGTAGTCGTGCGTCACAAAATGTGACCATTTGCACGTGGAGCTGGAGCCAAACACTCACTTGGATTTAGGATAGAAGTTGCAAAATGCTAGTGTAAGACTTGTATTCGTATCAAGGAAGATAATTGGTTTTTTTTTCAGTGATAATTTGATGTTCGACTGCTATGTTTTTGTATGTATTTGGACAACGCAACATTTAAAGAAAAAAATGAGTCCTTAATATGGGAACGTGTCCCATGCTTTAATCGAACTTCAAATGTCATGTATTAAAATTGGTGTTTCATTTAATTATGACACGCTAAAAAATAAAATATTTTAAATTTTTTAGTGTGTGCCTTAGAAATTAGTCTTCAATTTAGAATAAAATTTTACAAAGTAATTACATAATTATTGTGACTTAAATGAAAAAAATTAAGAAGAGCAACAGTTTTTCAAAACAGAAATTTGTGCAGTTATCAAACGGGTTTCCGGTTCTTTAAAACTCATTTAGGAACAGAATCAGAAAAAGTCATTTTAATCAAAATCAGTTTTTCGGAACAGAATGGTTACCATGCAGGCCCTAAGTAATCAATGCCACTTTTTTTAATAACCGCGTTTGGTGAACCAATTTAAAATAACATTTAGGAATCAAGGACTTTGATAGATACGGTGGTACAGAGGCAAAGAATGACAAAAGAGAGCACATGAAAATGCAAAGATAATCAATGTTATCAATAATGTTCTTAGGTGATCCGTATTACAACAAAGTCAAAGTAAAAAAAAAAAAACCAAATTTTCACTAAAAGCCGAAAAATCCTCTCTAAAATAATCATTCGTTTATATTTTCATGATTATTTTCTACTGCAAATCGGGGTCATTAACTTCAGTGTTCAGACTCTGCATCAATGCTAAAAAAGAAAAAAGCCATATATGAGTTCTTTTGGAAGAATTACCACTTATTCCAAATTCTCCGACCAATTTTTACCGAAATTCAGTGCTAAATCCCCAAAATCAATTCAGGTCTACTAAATTGAATGTTTAGGCTCTACTTATTTCATAAGAATAATAATTAGGAAATAATTTTCTAAAAATGGTCATGTGTATCTTTTACAAAATAAGTAAAGGAGAAGATGTTTTTGTTGTATATGAAACTAGTTAGATATAAATTACTATTGATAATGAGAATATTGTTCATTGATTAATATTTCAAATGATTCAAGTGACATTTTTCACAAATTATACGCTTTTCGTGAAATAAATGGAATGTGACATTTCGCATTGTTAAAAGAAATTTTGCATTTGCAAGGAAAGGACAATTAACGCAGTTGGTTCTGTTTTTTTTTTTTTTTTTTGTTGATCATTGTTGGTTTGCTCTTATTGTTGCTTATTTTAGCCGTTCTCTCTTGGTGTCATTATATCTTTGCACCTTTGGGACACTTACCTATGTCGCTTTAGGTACGAGGTTTTTATTTCGGCTCTCTTTTATATAGATACGCTTTTGAAAGATTAATATATCGCTTGACCTTACTCTAAAAAAAAAAAGGGGCAATTAACGTATGCGTGATTTCCGAAGCTTTGTCCGGAAGTTGCGTGGAACTTGCGCAAGTGCTCCTTGGCTTGACTTGCTTTCCCGTTAATAAAAAAAAATAAGAAAGATGCCCCTGGTCGGTAAGCATATTCTGCACCAACTAATTTAATAAAAATTAAATTGCTACAACGCCAACACGCCGAACGGAAGGATGTGCTAAGTTGTCACTCTACAACTCAAAGCACATATTATAACCCACGTGCTTTTCACTTCTTCCCCTTCCGTAAAATAGGATCACTACCAACTATTTCCGTTTCTTTTGGTCCTACAAAAATCTCATATGATATCATAGCAAGAAGTCCTAAGTTCAATCTTTTCAAGTCTTTCCAGGCCCCTATTTACTTTCCAATATTATATTTTCATACTTAGTACTAGGTAAAAATATCATATTAACATGAGGGAAGTGTTAGAGTAATTAAATATTAAATCACAGATTCATCCAACAGCTTAATCTTTGAAACAGTTGACAATGATCCATCTTCGCACTTCCTGCAGATCAGTTTCTGTCCAGCAAGTATAGTAACCTCGTCCCATACTGCTAGGATTTTTCAGTTTGCAATGAGAGGAGGAGGCTTGGATTTCTTTTGCGAAGCCATCAGATATGGAGAGCCTCGGTCTCGCTCAAGTTCGATGATACCTGGCCTCTCCTTGCCACAGGGTAGCAAGGGCGAGTTCGATGCCCTCATTTGCTTGCAACTGATTGCCAACCGTGACCGTGGTGGCTGGGAAAGAAGGGAAAAGAAAAGAAAAGAAAAGAAAAGGTTGAAAAGATAGGAAAAAGACAACGAGAAAATCCAAGAAAAAAATTTTTGAATTTTTTTAATTAGAAAGAAATGGATGCGAAAGAGTTGATCTGTGTATGTTACGATAATGCACCTCCTTTTTAGTCAAAATATTCTAACCAAGACCAAAACAAGACGCAGAGCACCGAAAGAAATCCCTTTTTTTAGGTTCCTCCCCCGTAAATGGCTTACGTAGCCGGCCCAATAATCTCGCAAAGCCATGCGGAGGTCAAGAACATGAAATAATTAGGTTTCAATAGAGATACAAGAACAGGCTGGGGACAATTAAGTAGGCGAAGCGATTGGATTTTGCGAGCTATCCCAACACCATTGATGTGATTAGTCGATCCATATGACGAAGCACTCTGACTCTCAACCTTGATTTTGGCCCCAAATCTGATGTAAGCAAAATTACCAGAAAGAAAATATAAACCAAGGATCTTCAATTTATATACTAAACCAGATCTTCCCGGTTCCTACTGCACTAACGAAAGAGGAGCAAAACCTTTGGTCTTCTCCAGTTACGCACTTCGAGTTTGTAGACCCCGCTTGAACGTCGATGCAGGGAGTCGGTAAAGGAAACGTAAAGCTTAATTTTCTAAAACATCCTCAATGTTAGATTCAATGTCAATTCTGTTTGGAATTTTTTTTTTTTAATCTCAACTAAAATAGTCCCAACTTCACTCTAATCTCAAATTTGCCCCGCATCACAAATTGTGGCTTATATTTCTTTGAAATTATCACGGGGTTAATTAGGGATTCATTATCAGATCATGCATCTTCATCAACGTTCAACACCCTCAACTTTCATAGAAAAAATGACAGTCTTCTGAATTGATAGTTTTGAAGAACCGGTGACACAATTTTGTTTGTGAGACAGATTTGGGATTATAGTGAAAGTTGAGAATATTTTTAGATTAAAAAATTTCAAGATAAAATTGTGAGATTGATCCTAGACTAAAGTATTTTTAGGGAGTTAGGCAAAATAATGTAAAAGAAACAATACTTAAAAATGCTTTAGTAATCAATAATGTCATTAACAAACACGTTAGGTGATCAACATGATGAAATTTTTGAATTCTGACTTGAAATGCATTAGGTAATCAATGACTTTTTTTTCTAAACGCGTTAGGTGATCAACATGAAGAAATTTTTTATTTTAACTAAAAGTAAAACAAAAGAGAACGCACAAAAAAATTGGCTGATCCTAGTCGCCATGGATCCTTTTCATCAACTTTTCTTGGACCCAATCTACAAGTTAGTAGAATATTTGGGTAAGTCGGGCGTGGGAGCGTGTGTGGCGCATGGGTAGTGAGAGCGCAGAGCGCGAGCGACGTCGGGTGAATGAGGACGAGAACGAGAAAATATTGGAGAGGACTATCTGCCAAGTCATCGATAAATCGCTCTATTTAGCTTCCCCACGTGCCTAGATTAGGACCATTTTTCAAAAATTTCAAGAATATGTCCACTAAAAGTCCTAAAACTTATTACAAGAGTGTAATTGAGTCCTCAACTGACTCTTCATGACGTGTTCTAGCCACTCATCACCACACAAAAGAGAAAAATATTAAAAAAAGATACGTCAGTATTTTCCGTTAGCCAAGTGGATGGAGTTAACAGAATGACTCGATGCACTAATTTGATAAGTTTTAGGAGTCAATTGCACTATTTTGCACTTTCGTGATTAGTTTTGGGATTGACTCTGCAGGGTGAAGTCCCAAAACTAATCACGAAAGTGCAAATAGTGCAATGACCCTAAAACTTATCAAATTAGTGCAATCGAGTCATTCTGTTAACTCCATCCAACTGGCTAACGGAAAATACTGACGTATCTTTTTTAATAATTTTTCTCTTTTATGTGGTGATGAGTGGCTAGAACACGTCATGAAGAGTCAGTTGAGATGACTCAATTACACTCTTGTAATAAGTTTTAGGACTTTTAGTGGACATATTCTTGAAATTTTTGAAAAATGGTCCTAATCTAGGCACGTGGGGAAGCTAAATAGAGCGATTATCGATGACTTGGCAAGATAGTCCTCTCCAATATTTTCTCGTTCTCGTCCTCATTCACCGACGTCTCGCGCTCTGCGCTCACTACCCATGCGCCACACACGCTCCCACGCCCGACTTACCCAAATATTCTACTAACTTGTAGATTGGGTCCAAGAAAAGTTGATGAAAAGGATCCATGGCGACTAGGATCAGCCAATTTTTTTGTGCGTTCTCTTTTGTTTTACTTTAGTTAAAATAAAAAAATTTCTTCATGTGATCACCTAACGCGTTAGAAAAAAAAGTCATTGATTACCTAATGCATTTCAAGTCAGAATTCAAAAATTCATCATGTTGATCAACCTAACGTGTTTGTTAATGACATTATTGATTACTAAAGCATTTTTAAGTATTGTTTCTTTTACATTATTTTGCCTAACTCCCTAAAAAATACTTTAGTCTAGGTCAATCTCAATTTTTATCTTGAAATTTTTTTTAATCTAAAAATATTCTCAACTTTCACTATAATCCCAAATCTGTCTCACAACACAAAAATTGTCACCGGTTCTTCAAAACTATCAATTCAGAAGACTGTCATTTTTTCCTATGAAGTTGAGGGTGTTGAACGTTGATGAAGATGCATGATCTGATAATGAATCCCTAATTAACCCCGTGATAATTTCAAAGAAATAAGCCACAATTTGTGGATGCGGGGCAAATTGAGATTAGAGTGAAAGTTGGGGACTATTTTAGTGAGATTAAAAAAAAAAGTTCCAAACAGAATTGACATTGAATCTAACATTGAGGATGTTTTAGAAAATTAAGCCTTTACGTTTCCTTTACCGACTCCCTGCATCGACGTTCAAGCGGGGTCTACAACTCGAAGTGCGTAACTGGAGAAGACCAAAGGTTTGCTCCTCTTTCGTTAGTGCAGTAGGAACCGGGAAGATCTGGTTTAGTATATAAATTGAAGATCCTTGGTTTATATTTTCTTTCTGGTAATTTTGCTTACATCAGATTTTGGGCCAAACTCAAGGTTGAGAGTCAGAGTGCTTCGTCATATGGATCGACTAATCACATCAATGGTGGTTGGGATAGCTCGCAAAATCCAATCGCTTCGCCTACTTAATTGTCCCCAGCCTGTTCTTGTATCTCTATTGAAACCTAATTATTTCATGTTCTTGACCTCCGCATGGCTTTGCGAGATTATTGGGCCGGCTACGTAAGCCATTTACGGGGGAGGAACCTAAAAAAAGGGATTTCTTCGGTGCTCTGCGTCTTGTTTTGGTCTTGGTTAGAATATTTTGACTAAAAAGGAGGTGCATTATCGTAAACATACACAGATCAACTCTTTCGCATCCATTTTCTCTAATTAAAAAAATTCAAAAATTTTATTTCTGGATTTTCTCGTTGTCTTTTTCCTATCTTTTCAACCTTTTCTTTTCTTTTCTTTTCTTTCCCTTCTTTTCCAGCCAACCACGGTCACGGTTGGCAATCAGTTGCAAGCAAATGAGGGCATCGAACTCGCCCTTGCTACCCTGTGGCAAGGAGAGGCCAGGTATCATCGAACTTGAGCGAGACCGAGGCTCTCCATATCTGATGGCTTCGCAAAAGAAATCCAAGCCTCCTCCTCTCATTGCAAACTGAAAAATCCTAGCAGTATGGGCCGAGTTACTATACTTGCTGGACAGAACTGATCTGCAGGAAGTGCGAAGATGGATCATTGTCAACTGTTTCAAAAGATTAAGCTGTTGGATGAATCTGTGATTTAATATTTAATTACTCTAACACTTCCCCTCATGTTTAATATGATATTTTTACCTAGTACTAAGTATGAAAATATAATATTGGAAAGTAAATAGGGGCCTGGAAAGACTTGAAAAGATTGAACTTAGGACTTCTTGCTATGATATCATATGAGATTTTTGTAGGACCAAAAGAAACGGAAATAGTTGGTAGTGATCCTATTTACGGAAGGGGAGAAGTGAAAAGCACGTGGGTTATAATATGTGCTTTGAGTTGTAGAGTGACAACTTAGCACATCCGTTCGGCGTGTTGGCGTTGTAGCAATTTACTTTTATTAAATTAGTTGGTGCAGAATATGCTTACCGACCAGGGCATCTTTTTATTTTTTTTTATTACGGGAAAGCAAGTCAAGCCAAGGAGCACTTGCGCAAGTTCCACGCAACTTCCGGACAAAGCTTCGGAAATCACGCATACGTTAATTGCCCTTTTTTTTTTTAGAGTAAGGTAAGCGATATATTAATCTTTCAAAAGCGTATCATATAAAAGAGAGCCGAAATAAAAACCTCGTACCTAAAGCGACTAGGTAGTAGTGTCCCAAAGGTGCAAAGATATAATGACACCAAGAGAGAACGGCTAAAATAAGCAACAATAAGAGCAAACCAACAATGATCAACAAAAAAAAAAAAAAAAAACAGAACCAACTGCGTTAATTGTCCTTTCCTTGCAAATGCAAAATTTCTTTTAACAATGCGAAATGTCACATTCCATTTATTTCACGAAAAGCGTATAATTTGTGAAAAATGTCACTTGAATCATTTGAAATAATTAATCAATGAACAATATTCTCATTATCAATAGTAATTTATATCTAACTAGTTTCATATACAACAAAACATCTTCTCCTTTACTTATTTTGTAAAAGATACACATGACCATTTTTAGAAAATTATTTCCTAATTATTATTCTTATGAAATAAGTAGAGCCTAAACATTCAATTTAGTAGACCTGAATTGATTTTGGGGATTTAGCACTGAATTTCGGTAAAAATTGGTCGGAGAATTTGGAATAAGTGGTAATTCTCCAAAAGAACTCAATATGGCTTTTTCTTTTTTTAGCATTGATGCAGAGTCTGAACACTGAAGTTAATGACCCCGATTTGCAGTAGAAAATAATCATGAAATATAAACGAATGATTATTTTAGAGAGGGAATTTTCGGCTTTTAGTGAAAATTTGGTTTTTTTTTTTTACTTTCCTAACTTTGTTGTAATACGGATCACCTAAGAACATTATTGATAACGTCATTGATTATCTTATGCATTTCATGTGCTCTCTTTTGTCATTTCTTTGCCTTCTGTACCACCGTATCTATCAAAAGTCCTTGATTCCTAAATGTTATTTTAAATTGGTTCACCAAACGCGGTTATTAAAAAAAGTGGCATTGATTACTTAGGGCCTGCATGGTAACCATTCTGTTCCGAAAAACTGATTTTGATTAAAATGACTTTTTCTGATTCTGTTCCTAAATGAGTTTAAAGAACCGGAAACCCGTTTGATAACTGCACAAATTTCTGTTTTGAAAACTGTTGCTCTTCTTAATTTTTTTCATTTAAGTCAAATAATTATGTAATTACTTTGTAAAATTTATTCTAAATTGAAGACTAATTTCTAAGGCACACTAAAAAATTTAAAAAATATTATTTTTTTTAGCGTGTCATAATAAATGAAACACAAATTTTAATACATGACATTTTGAAGTTCGATTAAAGCATGGGACACGTTCCCATATTAAGGACTCATTTTTTTCTTTAAATGTTGCGTTGTCCAAATACATACAACATAGCAGTCGAACATCAAATTATCACTGAAAAAAAAAAATTATCTTCCTTGATACGAAATACAAGTCTTACACTATCATTTTGCAACTTCTATCCTAAATCCAAGTGAGTGTTTGGCTCCAGCTCCACGTGCAAATGGTCACATTTTGTGACGCACGACTACGAGTATATATGTTACCATCCACATGGATGCCATCATCTTCTGCGATATTTTTTGTAGAAGAGTGAATCTATGAAATTTAGAAAATTTAGGTCCAAAATTATGAAAATGAGGTCAAACTAGTCTCATCTAAGCTTCTTCTATTTTTAGGAATTTCCTAAAATTTTTGTGATTTTTTAAAAAATTTCAATTTTTTTCGAAATTTTTTTTTTTATTTTTATTAGGTTGAGAGAAAAGTGACGAGAGAACTGAAAGGAAAAAGTGAGAAATGTGAGATTTCATTTTGTTTTGTGATTCTCAAAAGTGATTATAATTTCAGAACCAACTTTTTTTTGTTCTGGATTTTACTCTAAAGTGATTCTGATTCTCCAAAACTGATTCTTGGAACAGAATCAGAATCAGAATTATTTGCGTTACCAAACATGATTCTCATTCTTTACTATTCCAGGGAACAGAATCAAAGAATCAGAATGGTTACCATGCAGGCCCTTAACATCCGGAATCGCTTTCTGTTGATGATTTTATCGAACAATTTCCCTTAAGTACTGTTGAAGGCCCTTGCTGTTAACTTTCGCACTTTTTTGTCATCTATTTTCAGCACGTCAACAAGCTTGTAATTCGTTGATAGTTTTGTTGATTGATAACTTCGGGACTAGATTTGTTTTTGCCGGCTAAGCCCACTACTCGTCAATAATAAAGAGTTGATTATTCTTTTGATGCCACAACTTCTAGACTCTACTTATGTAATTATTTAGGCTTTATACACTTAACGTCAGAAGGTCTTTCTGGGGCCAAGGAATATGCCATGATCCATGGACAAAGTTCTATCAAACTTAGGTTGACATGGGATACGAACCTGCACTATTAGAACTTAGAATTTTTCTTGTTGGTCTTTGAATCTATTCTCCCATAAGACCACAATGTTAGAGTTTTTCCTAATGGGGACTTATATTAATTGAAATTATAATCTACCATTTTTACGGGATTAATTTCACTTTACAGATTGGTCTAATAAGATGAAATATAAAGATTCTTAATCATCAGTTTAATATGGACTTAGATTGTGTTGGCCGAGTTGAGCCCGGCTCGTGATGAGAAGAGTCAAGATAGAAATTCTATAAATAGTGTTCAAGTCTCTCCTTTAATCCTAACAAAACTCATGACAACCTTATATAAGGAACGCATATGGATTGACATTGTTGATGGGCTATCTCATCAACTAAGGATATAGAGGGTCATAGAGGAAAGATCTTAAGCTTTGGATTGTTGTTATTCCACATAAAAAAATGATGAATTTCAAATCAGGTGCACAAATTCCTTTTAAACCTTTACTGTGTTTCCAGATTCTAAGTATGTAGATCCTGGGATTATCGTAATAAGAGAGATTTAATAGCAAAGAGGTATTTATGTGCGCTCACACATACATACTATTTCCTAAATTACGATTTTTGGTTTTTCAACTATTGAACTTGTTGTGAGTTTGCTAAGCAATTTGACATTAGCAAGAAAGGCTACATAAACTGTAATATATGTATGTTTATATGACACACATAGATATTTTATCTTTTCATTATTCAATTTACTCAGAATTTTGATTAAGTAAAATGTTTTGTACGAAGAAGATTAACAAAATGTTTGGATGGCAAGTTAGAAAATCCACAAAAAAATCATTGTGAGTAGCAGTAAACTCTCTCGAGAAGTAGAGGCCTTGGTTAAACCAAATCCAATCGCAGGTGAGCAAGATCAAGCCTCGACTACAAGTCGATTAGGTCGAGGTTAGCCTTTTGACTATATAAGGAGCGAGGGTGAGTGCAGAGCAGGAAGCAACCTCATCACCTGATTCTGTCATACCACTTCATATCATCTCAAACATGGAGCCGGGCCCGTTTTCACATGCACCACCCGTGATCTCTCTCTCGATCGATCGAGGTGTATCATATGGGACGAACAAAAAGAGTCACTCTCACCCATCGTTAAAAAAAATTATAAAAATAATTTCTCCTCCCCCCCCCCCCCCCCCCCCCTCTCTATCTCTCTCAAGAGCATTCAGGAAAAAAAAAAAGAGCTTTTCCTAATTGCTGGTGCAAATCATACCCTCTCCGATTTCTAGGAATCTCCCCTTCTTTTCACTCGCTCAACTTTTCCTCCTCCTATGAATCATTGGGAAATTGTTTAAACCCACCTCAAAACATGGCATTGATATCGAACCACCTCGATGAAATTAGGATAGATGTTGAATACTCAAATAAGGATCTAAAGTGAATTTTAAATTTAAATAAGAATTTAAGCACTCCCATTATTTTAAAGAAAACCTGATCAAGGACGCTTTGTCATTTATTTATTTTTTTCCTTTTTCCTTTTTTTCCTTCATTCTTACTGATGACCAGTCTTAGGCGAGGCCACTCTCGAGGTTGGGAAGCGCCTCACTTGGGCGACGGGTTGGCTTTGCCTAAGACCAGCCACGAGGGATAGTTGGTCTCGGCTTGCCTATGCAAGGCCGCCCTCGAGGTTGGCAAGGGCCTTATTGAGCGAGGTGAGGGCTACCCTCACTTGGGCGATTGAAGCTGTCCTCGTTGAGCTCGACTGGGTGAGAGCTGCCCTCAACTAGCTTGGGTGAGGTTAGCCCTCGATTGTGGCCAGCGAGGGCGGCCCCTGTTAGAGGTATGCTCTAAAGCCACCATGTAATAGTTACATATATGGGTATTTTATTGTATTTTTAATTATATTTTATGGCCAGACATGTTCATTTATCTTGTTCTTTTATTTAGATGAATGAAGTCCATATGATCTTTTGTAACTGAAATCTATTCTTGAGACTCAAAATATGTGTGACAGGTTTTAGTTGATCTCTGATTTTTAAATTGTTTTTGGTCAAAGATCGTTAACTGGATACTAATGATCCGGTTGAAACCAGTGTGTTCGCAACCTCGCCATTAACATTGGATACTCAATGAGGATGGATACTCAATGGGGATGACAATCACAAGTCATCAGATATTAGATGTCTAAGTTGGAACACAGGTATTCGTATCGAACGAGTTCGATTGAATTCACTAAACATGACACACATGAGCGATTAGGAAACATGGAAGTTTCGTGCTTGGTCAATGTCTAAATTGCTCTAGCTTTAGTGTGTAAATAATCATCAGACCTGAGGCGCGATGTTGACTTGTATATCGAGTGCTGTGGTTCACAAGTGCGCATATTGACAGTCGTCAATCCGCCTCTGTACTTGATGGTCACAATCATTCATAAATGAAGTCACAGGCGTGCGCATCAGTTGAGATCTATCTCCTTGTTAACAAGGTTGATGTCCCATGCGATCTATTCATAACTGTGCATTAGAAAATCTTTGGTCAAGGTTGAAGTCGAGAAAAGTCTCGTTAGATAATCTAGAACATATGATCAATTAGTAGGTTTGACTGATAAATCCATGACCTTCATTCGATTGGGACATGGTAAGACAGAAGGATGAATTACTTGTAGCCAAAGCTGATAGGTTCACTTTGTCCTTGAACATTCACACTGACTGGGTAGCCATGACATATTGCTAGATGTCATTCATGGCTTTGTGGGACTAGAGATCGATTAGGGACAATCGATTCTCGAAGGTTGTACTATTTTGTTATGGCGTCCCACTGCCGGCTCAGTGGTGAACCTAGGGATGTCACACACCATAACCAATATGTGACGACATTATATGGAAGACGATGTAGCAAAGATGTTTGCTATGGAGACTATTCAAATAGGTAAACCGAAATTGGATTAATTGGATTTTGTTCTAATTTCTATGCAAATGTATAAGCATACAATGCAAGCATGACCCAAGCATGATATCACCTTAGATGTGATATATATGCACGCTTCACGAGATGATGACATTTGTCGTCTAAAGGATAAGATAGATTTCTTATCCAAAGAAAAATCAAAGGATGAGGTTTGTTATCCATTAGATAGAGCGATGAGATCGCGCAAACGCGAAACTAAGACAGACATAATTTTGGCAGGGCAGAACAGGGCAACTGCGGGGCAAGCCAAGCTGGCGGCCGAACCGTCTTTAAACTCGGTCAAAGGCGGTAACCAGCTGGCCACCACCCAAACCCGCCCTAAATAGAGCAGTTTAGGGTACCCCAACCCCTATAAATAGAGGTTGGGGTTTAGCATAAACTTTTTTTTTGCATCCTCGAAAATTCCAGCCCCATTCTCGTCCATCTGTGATAGTTTTCCGAGCTGTTTTCTCATGAACGCGCAAAACAGTTTTCATGACTCATCCGTGGACTTGAGGAAAGCTTGGTTAGTCGCTTCTCAGGGTTCGCGCATGATCGAGGAACGAACAACCGTGCGCTTCGTCTTCCGTCGTCGCGTGGTCAGTGGTGTGTCTGAATTTAGAGGTTGATCGCTTGACGAGGCTGCAAGGACATCTGAAAAAGTCGGCTCAAGCTCGGATTCTAGGTATTTCGATGAACTACTTTTAGATAGTTTAGATTTTTGATTGAAAACGTACGAGAAATCCTAATGGATTAGGTGCGCGATTGTTTTTCCTTCCGCTGTTCTTGATTGCTTTGATTGTATATCGTGTACCGTGTCTGGGGAAACCCAACAACCCCGACCAGCTCTCACAGGTGGTCGGCCATCGCCCGAGATCGGTCACAGGCAAGAAGGAAGAAAAAAATGAAATGCCTTTGATCAAGTCATTTTTTGAATTAATGAAACATTTCATGTCTTTAGTTAAAATAATGTCAGTTTTAGACAGAAAATTGTGACACTTCGATCCCTTCTTTTGATTTAAGTACGTCTCTTATTGAAACGTGAGCTTCACTGCAAAATCAAATGCGTTTCTAATTTAGTTAGTTCTTATGGAGCCACTTTCTTTCTTCTTCTTTGTAATTTTTTTTTTTCTTTCGGCCTTTTCCCCTCGCGTCTATCAGCCACTGCCGGCACCTCCATTTTCCTGTCCTTGTGATGTCTCTCTTTCTCTTTGCTCACTAATCACAGGCCATGTGTGCGCGCACTTCGCTCGAGGAGCACACAACCACAACGCCCGACTTAACCAAATATTGTACTCTCTTGTAGATTGGGTCCAAGAGAAGTCTATGAAAGAGGATCCATGGCGACTCTACATCGACCCGTGAAGCTATGGATCGGGTCGGACAATGACCTGCTCATCCGTCTTGCGAAAAAGAGAGTAGAAATCATAGCCAATCTTACTTTTATAAAGTTAGTTGGTGGATTCCGACTAGGGGCATATTCTATGAGGAAAAAAAGAAAAGAAGAAAAATTCTGATTGCCCGGTGGATCTCCCAAGGAGTCTTGAAAATTACCAAAATAATTAAAAAAGTCGTGGGACACCTTCAGCTAATGGGAACGTTAGGCGGGCAGGCAGCACGGCTTCCTCTCGAATTACAGGGCGGTCTCACGCTTGAAGAAGACGACAGTTCACCTTTTTTGGACTCTTTTCCTTTTCTACATCTTCTCTTTTCCTTCCCCTCGCGTTTCTCTCTAATCTCTTCTTATGGCCGCGTCTGGACTCTCTCGCGTATACGTGGGCGGAGACTGGAGAGGAAGACCACCTCGTGTCAGGGAATGAAGCTGTCCCGATTTTCTCTCTCGGTTTTCAGAATGTGAGCTCTATAATGTGGCTTTGTATTCTCTATTCGGTGGCCTCCCCCTCATGCTTGTGTCGTAAGTCCCTGTTTATGAGTAAGTCCAGTGTTCATATTTCCTAATCAAATAAGCCCCTTTTTTGAATTGTTTCCCAAGTATATATGATAAATCAATTATTCCAACTTGGGTTTCTTGAAGCAAATTCGGTCACACGTGTGCATTCAATGGCTTGGCCGAAATTATATGTTTGCAGATCGCACCCTATCCGATTTCCAAGAACATATTCCCTCCCTTCTTTTCACTCGCTCACCTTCTCCTCTCTTTGATCATGGGAAATTGTTAACCCACCTCAAAACATGGCATCGAAGCCGGGTGGGGGTACTTCAACAAACAAAACTCAAATAAATCAGAACGAACGGTTTTTGAACCACTCAATCTCGAAAAGTACGCTACCGTTGAGCAAAAATGGTTGTATCGTATACAATTCGGATTTGGGACTCACATTTCTATTAGGGGATGTGATTTAATTTCCATCCGACAAAAATACGCGCAACCAGGATCACCCCACGACAAGTCAAAAGGGTGACATACCCTAGGTATTGTAGAGGGAACTTTTGTGACTGCATAGCGAAAACGTTGAGATTTCTTTTTCTTTTTCAACTACACGACTATCGTGGATCCAAATTATAGATTGTAAGTTATTTCAAGGGAAATTTGAAGATAAAGATATGAAATGCCATCATTCGTCCTTCAATCAAAGACCCTTGAATGTGGCTTAATTATTCAAAAAAGAGAAGCAAAGACATTCTTGTCATGAACTTTAACTTTAACTATATCGTTCCTTTTTTCTCCTAGACCTTGACAAGCCGATTGAGGGCAGACCGACAAGGGTTGCCTCTCACCTGAGATTAGGCCACGGGGGCCGGTCGCCACTACGACATCAGCAAAGGGAAGGCGTCACCTTGGCGTGAGCCTAGTGAGAGAAAGCAAGGCGTGCCCCCCCCTCGACTAGCTGGGCGAAGTTGGCCAGTGGCCATACAATGCCAAGATTGGACAACGCGACTAGAAACGGTAGGGGAAACAAAAAGAAATGGAAAGAAGAAAAAAAAGACCATAAATGATGATAAAGCTTGTGATTTGTTCAAAGGTCGTTCTTTACTGAGAAAATACTAATAACACTTCACTCCCCTTCTTTCAATTTAAGTATTGACTACGTATTTGTATCTTTATTTCTCTTTGCCAAAATATGTCTCTTTAGGCAAGTGCTGCGTCCAGTGCCAGAATAAAAATGTTTTAAAAATTAGTTGGAACAACATTTTTTCCTTTTAATTCTCTTACTCCTAGCCCCCACTCGCGTCTATCACCAAGGGACACCCTCTCTTCTTCCTGCCTCTGATCCGATCGTCCTATCTCTCCCCGCTCACTAGAATAGAGGTGATACTCCCAAACGAAGATTAAAGTGAATCTTCAAATTTAAAATAAAATCCTTCGAGTACTCATCATTATTAAAAAAAAATTCAGTATGAAGATCCTTTTTGGAATCAATTGTTTTCCTACCTCACCCTTCTGCAGCTTTCACGGCGATGGACACCCTCGATGGTTGGCAACAGAGCCCTTAACCTAATCAAGCCGACGAGGGCAAAGCTCGTTGCTTGCAAGGGGGGCACCTCCCCTGGAGGCCCTACGTCGGATAGGCTACTGGCGTGAGGACTAACAGCCATTACCTAGCTCTCACCGGTGGCTGGCCTCATCGCTGAGATCGGCAATAAGCAAGAGAAACAAGGAAAAAAAGGAAAAAAAAAAAAAATTAACAATGCCTTTTCGATCAAGTCATTCTTTAAAATAATTGAGAGCATTCTTTTTTTTTTTTTTTGTTTTGTTGTAATTTTATTTGAAATTATATACTTTCGGCTTTTACTTGAAGGAAAATTGTGACACTGAGTACCTTCTTCGATTTCAAGGACGTCTTCTTATGAAATGTCCAAAGTTCCACGCCAAAATCCAATGGTTTTCTAATTTAATTAGTTCTTGGAGAACTTTTGTTTTTAACTTTATTTGTCCTTTATCACCACTCGAGTCCATCACACTCCACCCCTCTTTTCCGGGTCATCATGACCCCAGACCGTCTCTCTTCTTTCGCTCATAAATACGCGCCGCACGCGCGTGCACTCGCTCGTGGTGCACAACAACCAAATATTGTACGCGCTGTAGATTGGTCAAGGAGAAGTCATGAGAGAATCCAGGCGACTCCATCGACCCGTCGCATAATATGAAGCGGGTCGACTAGGACCCTGCACATCCGTCTTGCAAAAAAGAGAGTAGAATAAGCGCCAATATCTTCATCTTTATCAAGTTATTTGGTGGGAATTATGCTACCGCCTAGGGGCATATATTCATAAGGAAAAGAAGGAAAAAATGGAAAAGAAAAATTTTGCGCCCAGTGCGGTCTCCCAAGGAGTCTTTGAAATTTCCAAAAAGTTAAAAAAAAAAAAAAGGAGTCGTGGACACCTTTAAGGTAATGGAGCTTTGGTGGCGAAAAGGAAACGAATAAACAACTCCTGACCCTTAAAAGTGAGGGTCGCCCCAAGTTTTAATGCATCTGTACTTATTGGCTCGCCATGTCTACAACCTGTCAGCTCGTTTCGTAGCTTTATTGGCCCACGCCACCACCAACCTATCTTCCTTGGGTGAGGGAGAGAATCTGGATCGTCACAAGCTCTGGCCGTGGACTACTCAAGGCCCGGACTTGAGTAGCGACCAAGATCAAATGTTAGGGAGTGCCTACTATTGTTAGTGGTGATAGGAGCGGTGAAAGACCTGGTTTTGGTTTAATAAATAAAAGTGAATCCCCCCTGTTTTATATTTATACCTTTTTCCTTCTAATAGTCGTAAGTTTGATCGTACAGATAGTGGGCATGATTTCCAGGATACACGAAGAAATTATATGTGACACTTGAAAGAAGACGCGAGCAATCGAAATTTAGATTATACAGTCAGTTCATGAAGCTCCAGAAGTAATACCTTTGAAGATTCTTTCAACAATAAAATATATGGAATCAATATTTCGTGTCAAAAGGCATTTTCTCGGAATTCATTATTGACGAACACTGAAAAGTCGTCTTCTTGCGATTTTTCAAAAGAGCTTTTATTTTTTTGCATGGAACCTTGTCATAATGTGAACTCAATCACAGCGACCGGGGGAGTACACTGCCCCCAATTTTCCCTCAAGTGCCAATCGCAGAGCGGGCTTGCCTCAACAAGTCAATGTCTTGGTCGCGTCACATAAAATTAACTACACATAGACTCTCCGCTGCACATGGCCCCCGAGAGAGAAGTTGTGAGATGAGAGAGAGGCGCGCACGATCTTGGGGGGTTTTTTTTTATCTATTAGGTTTTTTAACTTTTTTTTTACCAAAATGAGTGTTAAAAAAAATAATTTACTGAATTGAGGCTCGTCGCCATAGTTCCAACAGCTGCACGGACCATGCAGATCCTGGGACCGCGTCAAATTTAATGTGGCACGAGATGCCGAATGGCATGTTGCCGCACGGGCCATGTGGCCAAGGGCCACGAAAATGCCTTTTTATCTCTTAAATATTTTTTAGGTTTTTAATTTATATTAAACATTTATATTTATATAAAAATTCAGTTTAAATCTTTATTGAATGCTGTGAGGCTTATTTTTATACCTAATTATCAATAAATAATAAAAATTTCTTAAGATATAGGTAATTATTATTTAGCCGTACAATCCTACATGAATAAATAAATATTCAAAAATTTATTTAATTTATATAAATTTGTGAATATAAATAATTAATTTATTAAGATAAAATTTTCTCAATCAAATAATTATTAGTATGTAAATAAATCATTAATTATTAAGCTAAAGATATAATTATTAATTATAGTTTACATATTAAATAAAGACAATTAAAACAATGAATAAAATTCTCATAATCAATGATAATTCAATTTATAAAAACAAGCACGAAAAAGGCACAAAAAATTATATTACAAACTGTATATTAAATAAAAATTATAAAACATATGGAAACAAAGAGGAATTAAGCA